>JARJDU010025923.1:0-11364 GCA_030264695.1 Lissagria laeviuscula | reverse complement strand
TTTAGGGCGACTTTTATCGCTTGGCCTCGAATTTGTATACTATATAAATACACCTGTATACTTATTTAAGAAGCGTCTAATAATTCGGCTGGCGAGCTAACCCTGAAGTTGTAATAGCACCCAATATATTGCATATTTATTAAATGTGTGGGTGGGTGGGTAGGTGGGAATATTGGGGATTTAGCACTCCTCCTCTTTATACTTATTTTATTATTATGCTAGTGATCTAACAAGCTTTGAGTATAAATTCATAATTTGCATAAATTGGGAAAATGTAGATGCAAAATTTGAGCTAACCTTCAACTCGGCAACTACAAGCCGTAGAGATGTTGTACATATATCAAATCAATCGTCTCGTTCAGTACTTTGCAACGACGCAAATTATTATTTTCTGATTGGAGCGGTTTTTGCACAAATTAGGAAAACGTTGGTACTTTCAGCATTTTCTTGTTTTTCGCTCGTAACTCAAGAATCGTCGTTTGAAACTCTATTCAACGGTATACAGCACGTTGCATTCAATGTACTTGAATATTTTGCATAATCATTGTGCGAGAGTCCTTGTGAAAATGTGGGATATTTGCAAAATTTGGGCAAACCTTTAACTTGGGAATTATTAGCCGTACAGATGTCTTACATATATCAAAACAATCGTCTTGTTCAGCACTTTGTAACAACGCAAATCATTATTTTCTGACTGGAGCGGTTTTTGCACAAATTGTGAAAATGGTTCTTTCAGTATTTTCTTGTTCTTGTTTTTCGCCCGTAGCTCAAGATTGTTTCCGTTAAACTATATAGTATTCTATACCAAAAGAATCGTATTTTAAACTATCCAACGGTAGATAACGCGTTGGCATTCATTGCACTTGATTTTATTTTATATAAACATGTGCGATTCTCCCTGCGAAAATGTCAGATTTTTGCGGAATTTGAACAAAACTTCACCTCGGTAACCACCAGCCGTAAAGATGTCGTACATATAACAATATCTGTACATATATCATATCGTCCCGTTCAGCACATTGCAATGCCGTAAATTATTAGTTTCTGACTGGAGCGGTTTTTGCACAAATTTGGTACATTCAGCATCTTCTATTATTTCACCCACCTGTCGTAAAGATATCGTTCATACGTTAATTATCTGGGAATGCAGTAAAATCATAGACTGCACCTAACTCCGATTATATTATGTGAATGACATAAGAAGATCTGTACATTAATACCCAAAGAAAAAAAAAGTTTTTGTGTCATAAAATCGTAATATAACAATCAAACTAAAAATGTTTATTATATTGGTTTAAATAGAAGTCAAAACAATATAATAACTTATACCGGATCCAAGAACTCATAGCAGAAGTCGTGTTCGTAAACCCTATTATTATAACAACACAATTTCTCGAACAACTTTAACTCAAACCGCGGCTGAGTTACCCGGAACAATGGCATTTATGCCGCCTCGATGGTGAATATTACATTAGCGTAATTAATAATGCAGAGTGTCGCTCAAAGTGCGATTATGTACCTACTGTACATCCATCGCCTTTTGCTCACCCAATGGGTTTTACGTTCAGGCGTCGCGACGCGCCAAGCCGCGTATTTGATGTCACTCCCGCGGGTTCTCACGACGCGGCATGGCGGTTAGGCGACCGATAAATATGTAAAGTCGACCCAGATGCACATTCTCGTGCCTATAAATTTTCCACTATTCCACAACGCTTATTCTTATTCTCTCGCATCCTTGCGTCCTTCTAAACCCACGTTTTAGTTCTTCCTCGAACTTCTTTCTACGATTTGTTTCTTTTACTCCACCATAACATTTGCTCTCGTATGCTATGCCACATAAATGGCAACAAACGCTATAAATATTTCATCTAATAAAATATTGTTGACATATTTTCGTCTTGGGTATAAGCGTAAGGATATTTTCTTGAAAGGAGTGAAAAAATAATGAGAGAGAGACATTATCCGGTGATCGAAGGATCATATTTTTAATTTTGACAAGACCTGAGTGCGTTTGCTGAACAAAAGAAGCTTTTGAGAGAGAAAATCTTCTTGCTTTTAATTACTCTATGGCTGAGCACGAAGGGGAATAAACGGGGGAGTGAATTAAGAGCATTGCTGTCATACACCCGTCATAAGAATAATGGCCAGTCATCAGGCAATATGATAGGTGTCTCGATATTTAAGCATTGTTTGCTGCTGCTTTGAGATTTTTATATTCTGCTGGCTGTGTTGTATTCTTTATTTTAGGTTATGATTATATACATACGTGTGTATTTTAGGTTTTTTTATTTCTGATGAGTGTATGTGTCGGTTATCTTCATTGTGCGTTTCTTGGTGTTATCATTTCACTTTCAGGATTTCTTTCTGTTTCGCATTGCCATGCCATTGTTCAGGCGAACAAAGCCGTTGAGCTCTCCCTAAGGTTTTATTTACGGACAAAAAGGGACCTACGAAATATTATACGAATACCTATGTCTAGCGCGATTATTAAAGCGCACGCAAAATGTTAGAAGGAAAAAATAATGAAAAAAGTGCATAATGATCTAGGCTGTGTATTTATGGAATTAATTCAATTACATGGAAATTATGAAGCTGGAAATATGAAATTCAAGAAATTCAATTTTCTTAACTGTAGCATTCAAGAAATATTTTCATTAAACTTTTCCAATTTCAACAATTTTTCTGCAAATATAAGAATAATTGGAGTACGTATAATAATATTGTTGCAAAGGTCCACGGTATATACATAATGATGAATACCACTGACTGATCTTCATAATATATTTTTTCTTGTTTTCTCATTATTCATGGAATCCCAAAATACAAATATACTGATTACCTCAGGTAACATAACATCTTCTGTAGTAAGATATTCGTAATTTATTTTCTTTTCTGCTTGCTTTTCCTTTGTATTCCTTTGTTGGTAGGTTTTCTTTTATGGACGATATCTTTTGTTTTTGACAAACGATGAGTAGATTGGGATTGAGATGAAAATACTGCTATTGCATAAGCTTATCTACTGCATTTTTTTTATTGCTCGTAAGGGATGCATATATTTATTATTACAATATCTCTCACATAAATTAAATAAATATTGGTGGATCAGGGCTGTATCTAAATGTCTCGTTAGATAATGTACAGATTATTTCTTTTGGTCTTGTGCTGATTGTTGATAGCTATTTTGACAGCTATGAACGGTTCGGTCTTTTTGACTGAAATTTTGGATATATACTCCCAAATAGTGTTTGAATATTGTGGAAAGATTTCAGGTCGATCTTGGCTTGTTGAAAGTTTTGACAAGTCATCAAAGTGGGAACTTGAAATTTTTAGGTTAGTGCCATATTGATTTGAAAAAATTCTTGAGCGAGAACGGTTTAATCTCTTGTGCTGAAATTCTTGATATATATACTTTCAAATAGTTTTAGAATATGTGCCAAAATTTAAAATCGATCTGGGTTGTTTGAATTTTATTGTGTAAATTTCATATGAGAACGAGTTTGTGTGCCGCTATGTAATAATTCGATCCGAAAGAACTCCCATCGTGCAGCTGGGAATATTTTGATGTAATTGCTGATCTCGCCAGAGTTCCTGTGTGGAACTCATGATTATATGCTGGGACCTATAGTTGTTGCTATTTTATACTCATCGATTTGCGTCGTCAGCTAGAGTTAATGGATCGTTGCGTTTGAGTCTCGCGAATTTTCTTGCGTTCAGTATGTTCCTCGTTGTAGTGGTCTTGTGACATAGTGGCATCTTCTGCAACTGTTTTTAGTGTGCTATCTCTAAGTATTCTTGTACTGCGAACGTATTTTGGATGCTCTAACGATTTTAGTTAGACAACGATCAATGATTTGGATGTTCCATGGACTCTGTCTTGTTCCGCTTTTTATTTTGGAGCTAGAATAGCTTTATTGAGTTAGGACCACTTTACACGAGAGAAAATTATTCAAAAAGTAAATTTTATATTTCTGAGAGTATTTCACACGATGAGATTAAGGTCATACATTTATATAAATACACAAGTACTTGAATATGTTCATAATATTCGGCTGAGGCTGAAATTTGCCATGGCGAAGAAGAGAAGTACACGTCTGGATATTTCTGCAGCAAGAGAAACAAGGAATGCGAATGCATTTCGCATCATCGTGTGCTCATGCCGTCGTCTACGTCTCCGCGCACTTCATCATAACGGAGTTTTAATTGACTTTCAGTGTAGATTACTTACTTCCAACGCTTCGCCATTAAATACATCATGAAAATTCACACTCAAGCTGTACAAGTATGTACTACACGTCGATGGGTTTTCCTTTCCTATATACAGTGTATTACAACAATAAATAGATGTAATATTTCAATCTTCGATGATAATAATAAAATTCCCTGCAATTTTTATCTTGAAATATATTTAATTTTTTAATATATGTGTTGGTGAAGTATTTAATTATTTTCTGTTTTACAAGAGTGCAGAGTTAGTAGCTGCACACCTTTAATTCGTTTTTCATTCTTTAGTTTAATGAAATTTTATTTTAATCCAGTAATTTTTAATTTTAACATTTTTCTTGAATCTCCTGACCTCAGGACGACATACCTTCGCTAACATTATGCTACGGACATGTCCGCGCTCACCATTGTTTTATGACAGCTACTTTATTATAATTAATTAAAAGCATAGAGCAGGAAGACTAACAACCGCACCAAGCAGCTGAATTAAAGCAACCTTATGTGTAATTATATAACATAGTGTATGTATGCATCTAATATGGTCAGTCTAGGACTAATTATGACTCTATATAGATAAATTGCTTTTCATGTTAGACATGATAATATAATATAATAATATAACATGATAATATAATAATATACGTGATATGCAGCAGCTAGTTATAATTCTAGTTATCTACTAAGAAAATGAATGATTATATTATAGTCGATTCTATAACTTTGTGTCTTCATTAACTTTGGTGGGTAATTCTTCTATTGTTTTATTTTTATGAATTTGCAATTTTTTTTAAGATTCGCGCAATCTACATGATGCGCGACGAATTATAATTAATCATCTCTTATCTTCATCATTATTGGATCAGGTTGTCTCAACCTTGCTTGACAGATAAAACGCACCTAGAAGTCGTGAAATTATGAAATTCCTAAGCGAGCGCCTAAGAATTGCTGTTTTATTTTCATATTATCGACATTACATCAGCTGCATACTTTTATTTTTGCTAATTTAGTCGCTTCGTCTTTTTGGCAAAAGTTTTTTTGCGCTCGAAGGCGACGCTTACTTTGAAAATCTCCTAAACGCGAATAGCTACCTCTTTTTTGTTGAAGTTATGGATATATACACACAAATAGTGTTGGAAAATAGTGTAAAAATTTCTGGTCGACCGTAGCTTTATAGCAGTTGTGACAATTCATCAAAGTGGAAACTTAAAATTTTCAGGTTGATGCGAGGTCGATTTTAAAAAATTCCTGTGCGAGAACAATTCAATCATTTTGTCTGCAATTCTTGATATATACTCTCAAGTAGTTTTGGAATATTATGCAATAATTTCAGATCGATCTGGGAAAGTTGCATTTTTGTGTGTATTTTATATGGGATCGAGTTTGTGAGCCTCCGATTTATTTACGCTTGATGGTAACAGTCACTTTGAGAATCTGAAAATCAAGAATAGCTTCGTTTTCTTGGCTGAAATTTTGGATAAATACACTTAAATAGTTTTGGAATATTATGTAAAAATTTCAGGTTGATCATAGACTGTAAGAAGTTTTGACAAATCATCAAAGTGGAAACTTGAAATTTTGCAGTTCGGTGCGAGGTCGTGTTCGAAAAATTTCTGAGCGAGAACGTCTAGATTTTTTTGGCTGAAATTTTGGATAAATGTTCTCAAACAGTTTTGGAATATTGTGTAAAAATTTAAAATTGATCCTGGTTGCTCAAATTTTTTGTGTGTATTTCATATGGGATCTAGTTTGTGAGACGCCGATTTTTTTCGTGCGATAGTGACTGTCACCCCTAAACGAGAACGGCTCCATCTTTTTTTCTGAAATTTTGGATTTATTCTCTTAAATAGTTTCAAAATATTGTGTAAAAAATTCAGATTGATCCGGATCCAACTAGCACCTCCTGAAGTGTGATAGCGCTCGCGTGTCGCGAGTTGTCCGTGATTGTTCTGGTGCATATTTCCCATCTGCTTGCGGCGATGCTAGCAATAATGATATAATAACAATCTGTGCAAACTTGGTTTCTTGCTTGGCTTGAGATTGATGCCTTGTTTACATTTTGCGTGTAAACAATGTCACTACCAATACGAAACGAATAATATTTTATGTTTATAAAGTGAAACTTTTCGTAAATATTTCTCTGAAATACAAAAATATCCTAATGAAACGCTATGAACATAAAATTCTGTATGTCTATCTCGTCTATCTATACTATAATCATCTTTCAAAGTGAAAAGTTTTCATAATTTTGTTGGAAACGAGACATCCACGTAACTCGCTTTATTTGAGTTTTCTCCTTTTGATATTTCCACTTTTAAAATGAAGCGAAACGTCTGCTATGTACAGAAGAAAACTCTACTTTACATAGGTTCGGTTGTTCGTTGGTAATACATATGAAAGTTATGTTTAAAGTCCATCAAGATTTCCCAGATTGCGCTTTACCTGAACGTGGAATGTTTTCCTGCAGCAGTGAATTAAGCTTTTTCATTTTGTTAAAGTAAAGCAAAGCTCGTGCGGTAGAACAGACATCAGCGTGCAAAATTGTACAAGAACATGAAATCGGCGGCAATCTGGAAGCGTTTACACATTATGTATACTTCTGCGAGTAACATAATTGCCGGACGGCGGCTAAGCATTTCTGGCACGATATACAATTCTGCATATATGTATCTACAAGGTACTACACTGAATTTAATTCTTTGCTTTGATTTGCCTGTTGCAAACAATGATGTCATTATTATGTAGCTACTGTTAGCTGTTTTTATCAAAAGTTGATGCGATTAGTTTACTTGTTCATGCGTTTGATGATGACGGCGATGCTTATTGTAACATCGTTATATTGCAGAATTGTCATTACGTTCTCTGCTGAATTCAAACAAAGTTTAATAATACTCGTAGATAGTTGGCTCGGCTCGGCTCGGCTTTGTCTTTCTGCACAAGCATACATGAGATGATATGTCCGAATACAATGCTTTCCAGTGAGGAGAGTTTAATGAATGTGTATTAATTAATTAATGACCAAGTTGGAAATTGTGCTCACGTGATACGAGAGACTAGATCAAACATCCTCTCGGTGTTATTAACTGCCGAAGCTGCAATAATACTGCAACATGAATGCAAAATAAGTGCTTTTGTTCAAATTTTTTTCGGCGTTTCAAATTCATTTGTCAATGGCATCATTCTCGGCAACTTCAATTATTGTTTATTCGATTATTTGCTTCATCAACCAAACTTAATGACAAACCAGAACGCCCTTCAGCCAATTCAAAGAGAACAAACGTACGAATTGTGGAGGTAAACGCACGCCACATGAATAATAAAAACTAAACGTAGGGAATCCCCATCGTACGTCGATTCGTGACTACTACGGCGTCAGTGCTAGCAATGGCAAGAAGCAAATGACGATTGACGCGCGCCGTCAACGCTCCTGTTCCTGATGCCAATGTCGGCTAAACGATGTTAATTTATAATGAAACAGAACGGGGGCGGCATCGCAACGGAACTGTATGCATCAGACTTTCTCCCGACGTGTATTATTATAGTGTTAGAGCGTTAAGTGAAATTTACTGTTGGGGGGTTGTGCTACTAGCTCGCTTGATTTCAAAGTGACTTTGTTAGCTTCTGAATTAAGTAGGTAGCTCTTTCATCTCAGGGTTTCTGTAATTTAATAATAAATATGAAATTACACATAGGCAATAATAATAATAACAATTAATTGACTTAAGCAGAAGACAGTTTTTGTTTATAATTCAATAAGGAAAGTATACCAATGATGGAATTACTAAGAAATTTAGATGTAGAACGTTTTTATGATGCGCTTGGAAATTGTGCAGGTGTGCTAGTAGCTTGCTCGCAGTTTGCTCGCTTACCTAGATAATAGGCTTTAATTATCTGACGTGATAAATAATTTATGTAGCAGCGCGCTATTGTTTTCTATTAATAAAGTTCCGGCGTGTGGAAGATAACGTACCCGCGGCATGTGTGCACACGCATATAGAGGCCATCAACTACCGCAAGGTGAACATAACCTTAGAGTTTGTACGTTCAGGGCGAACATGAAGCAAATTGCGATGAGACGATATCCATACCGATGCACAAACTTGCTTCTAACTTGAACTATTTGTTTAACAAGTAAGTTTGGGAAGCGTGTAGGTATTCCTTAAACACCACTGGTAGATTCTAGACCTATTATGCTAAATAGTATTATGTTACGAGTTTTGAATGTAGAGCGAGCTCATTACTTTATTAATCGATTAATTTGATTTTCATAAAAATCGAGTGGAAAACTGCATGGCAAAACGATATCAATTGAAATTGCCATTTTTCACACTTCAGACTTTCCACAAGGATAATGGAAGGTAAACACCATTGCCCTAGATAGCAAATTGCGACAACAACCAACTTTTAATCCATTTTACTTGCTCTCACAGTTAAAATGATAAGTTTGAACTGAGTGAGTAGTATGCTATGCCATGCAGTTGGCAACAATGTCGAATAAATAAGCAATGACCAAACAAACTCAAGCTCAGCTCAGCTCAGAAAGCTCTCGGTGTCAAATTGATTGCTTGCTTGGTTATAGGCCGTTGATTGATTGCGCTAGATTATAACTTATTACGAGGAAATATTGTGCCTGCCTTGAATATCAACTACATCATGCCATTTCTCACACTATACACTTTTAGTTTTCCTCTTCGTGTTCGTTAAACTCTCCTTTGTGGATGGATAATATCACTCACTCTCGTTCTCGCTCTATCTACTTATAGTACTACTTCAACTTGAGATCTAGTTCAGGTTAGTATCATTAGTAGGTAGGTAGGATTTTGCATAGTGTGAAAGATGTGCAAATCGACGGCTTGGATTTCGTGAAAATGCGAGGGTACTGAAGCGCGTTGAACGCTGATATCTGCCAACAACGAGTTCGGCAACTTCGACGCGACGAAGCGATAATCACTCAGTAGAAAACATCTCGCAGATTAGAATTGGCGGTGGTGTGGGACACAGCGCGGCGCGACGGCTGAGAGTGGAGAACCAAAAGACGGAATGGGCTTTTAGATATTTTCCAGCACGCGCGCCACCACATTCGGCATTCTTATATAAGATATTAAAAAAAAAGAAAGCAGCAGCATTTTGGAAGCACAGCAGAATCTGCGCGTTTCAATGCACGCCTGGAAACAGAATATTGGTTCCGGTTCGGCAATCTTTCTGAATGAAAAATTGCTTTGCTTCGAGTTTTTTCTTCGTCGACGCCGACGCTTTTCTTTCTTTCTTTCTACACTCATACTTATACTATATATAAACACATTCAACTCATCTTCAAGCAGTTTAAGTTTGCTTTCTATGAAAAACCGATACGATACCTGACTTTCGCCATTCCTTACATTTTCTATGAATGCAATTTAGATATATGTTGTGTACCCTTTTGATAATATATCATATACGTACTTATAACATATGTATATATAGCGAAAAACTATTTGTGTAATTGCTTTTTGGATGAAGTAAAAGAAGGAAAGAGAAGATTAATGAAGTGCACCACTCTACTCAATGGATGGAAACGAAGCTACTCTTAGCATCGTAGCATGATGTGGGTTTCTGAACTCTCTGAAAATACTCAACTTTTTTTCTACTGGAGAACTGTAGAAAAAGAAAATATTCGAATTTTAGAATTGCTTATTGTTATACAAACATTCATTTGGTGAGCAGTGAACAACATTCAAGCACACTGGCTGTTGGTTTAGTTTGTTTTGTTTGCCTCACGTCTGCATTAGACTGCTCTGATACTCTTCTTGTGTAGCAAAATGTGAAATAGGAAAATGCAAAATGCAACTCAACCAGAAGGGGAAAAAAAGTATTCGCATCGGCAGTGAAGAAAAGGATGGAAATCTAACCAAGGGAAAATGCATCGAACGCCCCAAGATTCATGCATATCAATTGCTTTCTTTTTTCGCAATTCATTCTATCCAAATCAAACGAACTTCTATTCTCTTCTGTGATGTTTTATTATTGAAAATTTTGGAGATGCGAAAATATATTTTCTAGGAAATTTTTTCCAATCATTTTACTATATGACAATATTTAGCTAGGATTAAAGGGCTGATTAATTCTTTTTTCTATTATTTAATATATTTCTATATCTGCCTAGGAAAGCTCTTCAAAGGGGGCGCGTATATTTATATTAAGAATCTCATTTACTTTCAAACTGGCCAAGGAAACTCCATGTTAGTGCCGTAACTGATTGTGTTCACAGTAATTGAGTTTTACTCATTCAACGTTATCTTTTCCTTGTTGCTCGCTTAAACCCGGACACCCCCCCCCCCCGTCAGGTAAATGAACCTCTTAACAGACAGCCTGACAGGATTAGCAGTCCGAAACGCTAATATCTTCAGCTCTGAAGAACTGGCAATACAAACAGACCTTGAAACAACTGGCGAAAAACATCAGGTTAACACTAATGTAGGCATCTGCACATTACGCCGTTTAAGGTAATGAAGGGCCAGAAGCTCTCTTTCTTAGTCTAGAGTGTGAAAAGATACATTTCAAGTTGGCGGTCAAAGAGTGGGAGAAATATCAGAAGCTGGCTTATTGGAAAAATGTTTCAGGCCTTAAACATTAAAAAATGCTCATTGAGTATTCAGCTTAGACAAGCAACGAGCTCATAAGCCTTTCAGTGGATATTGCCAGGTGAGATAGCATCAACACAAAATCGGAGTGTCGACTATATGGCATAGACCTGAACCCCTGAGCACATAATGTGCGACTGTGCATCTCTGAAGCACAAAAGACTTCTCAGTTTTAAAAGGACCACTTTTTAGGTTACGGAACTAAAAGGAATTTGCTGTAATAGGGGCAATAGATCAGAAATGGCTCTAATTCTTAATATAATTCCCTGGATTTCTGTTTTGTGTTTTTTTGTTAGGTAAAAATAAGACCTTAGTACTAATTGATTTTATTATAAATTTAATAATTTCTAAATATTATTTAAAAATATGTAAATTGCGTTTTTTTTTTTCGGGGAAAATCTGGGAAAGGAAGGAAGGAAACTCTTGAAGATAAAAAAATTCTGTAGGGACTTGAACTGCAAAGAAAGAAAAGAGAATAGGAATCGAATATGTATGCATATCAATATTGGTTTCTTTGGTTGCTTTT
>JARJDU010025912.1:0-10034 GCA_030264695.1 Lissagria laeviuscula | reverse complement strand
GGAAACTTTGGTAGCTGATGCAAAAAGCGGAAAATTTATTTCCGGAACAATGACTTGTTACATAAACACACACAAATGCACTCGCATGCACACAAATCACGATGACATGTGTTTTGCTTTTTGGAGTACTTGATGCTGAATAATATAGATTTTGGTTGAAAAAAAAAATTATCAGTTAGTAGTTTCATTTCACTAGGTCAGTGGTCGGTAAACTTGCGGTAATTGCGAGAAAATTTTTGAGTCAAATCTTCTCGGCTTGTAATGCGCTTCGACTCGTGGATATTTGAGCTGAGCCGCCCTTAAAAGGCTCATTTACCCGAGGAACTGTTTTTCCTGGGGCAGCAAGAAAAAGGTGAGGTCGAATGCGTATTGTCGCGTATGTTTGAAGTAAAGGACAGCAATACAAGGTTGGAATTCGATGACCATGGACTGAGAAAATGGGATAAAAAATCGTGATTGATCACGGCCAGGGTATATGATATTTTTACAAAATTCGGAAAGTTCATTATTAAGCGAGAAATATTTACGCTCGTAACATGGCCGAATTTGCGATTTTTGCCTTCAACTTAGATATAGAAGTTTAACAGCTTACGTTTTTCGAGATTTTCGAAATTCATTTTAAAATATTTCCGATTCGAAATTCGAAAAAGTAAAACGACAGGGACATAGATTTTGGCAGCTATAAAATTACGCAAAAAAGAGGAAAAAAGCTCAATTATTGTGATCACAATCAGTCAAAGCGCTACTAACATAGAGTTTCCTATACCAGTCTGGAGGTAGGTTTCCCAACCTAGTAGGTCAAGTCAGACTAACACTAGTTTAGATGATCGTTATACGCCTAGAAAAAGCTAGAATAGATAAAAAATAAAAACAGTTAAATTGAAAATTCTACAAAAGAAGAAGAAAAAATCGTATGCAGATATAGATAGAACACCGAAATCTCAGAAAAAAGTCGGCATTAAGCCGAAAATTCATCGGAAGGCCAAGAAAGTAGCAGAAGAATAACAAACTAGTTCCATAAGCACTGCAGAAGCAAATTAAAAAAATGCTGGAAGTTTAAAAATATCTGATAACACACAATTACTTATCAGAAATATTCGATTGATATTTTGACGAAATTCAGCATTAGATTAACCTGTTTTTCTCTATATATCACTGCATATATGCTATAAAAGAATGTGATAAAATATATATTTAGTGTAAATTGATAGAAAACAATTAAATATCACATTTCTGATTAATAAAACCATATAATCGGCTAAAAATAGCAAAGAAATCAACGACTTGTTTTAGATAATAACTTAACTTTTTGATAAGACAAAAGCAATACCACATTAAATACGTATATTCTGGCACAATAAAGTAATTTAATTACACTTTCATTCAATTTAAATTTTTTTTTGTTTAAAATAAATTTTAAAAAGTACAAAGGGTAGCTTGTTTGTACATGAAAAAGGTGTCATATATCCATTAAAATCAATAGCAATAATAATAAATTAAATTCCTATCAAACTCTAGTCTCTTGTTCAAAATATTTTTAACTCACTCTGTTCATTATGCCTTCAAGTCCAAAATAAATTCGAAATTTCATATGTCAAGCGTCAAGTTTTGGTGAACGAAAATAAAAAACTGCAATATCCCGAATTGAAAAATACTTAGAAATAAAATGTACAAATTCAGAATGTATACATTTGACAATTTTTACAGCATTTTAAATTCACTACTATCCTAATTACGATACGAATATGTGACCTACATATATATTCACAACTTATTTACTTTATGAATAACCTTATAATAATTTTATATAAAATTTAAAATTCTCTGATTAATTAATCGCTTTAGATTTTCATTTTCTTCCTCGCCCAAACTCTACAAATTGAAAATATTTCTTGTGCAAATATCGTACAATATTAATTGTTTACAGATATTTATACAAACCATCAATACTGATGCTGGATATAAATGATAGATGCTATAAACATGACAAAAATATCCCAATTTATTGATATCAAACATGTTCGCACATGAAAAGGAAAAAAAGATAAAGTAAGAGAAACGCAATTTGCATGCTTTCGCCTTGGTTCTTGCCTAGTTTGTTTTGACATTTCGCAGAATTAAGAAATACCTCTGAAAGACGGATTCTAAACTTAAAGTACCTTGAACTCACACTTAAATACCATCATAGATCGTTTCGGGTGATACAGATAGTCGTTAGTAGTGCATGTAATAGTTGTAGTAGGTATATATGTATATATTCAATTCCTAAACGACTCTCAATACATATATATCAAGACGGGAAACTTGACAATTCTAATATTAATTTTAGAATGCTTGCTTTGTTTTTCTCTATTTACTTGGCACTTGGCAAATCAACATTAAGTGTACTCCGGATATAAATATGACCAAACTGACGACACACTCTAATTTATATTTTTAATTATTTAATTAGTTAAGTAACAATTATTGTTATAAATACATGCGTGAACTACCGAATGCGTGCTGATGATTTATTTAAAACATTTTCAACTCTTGATAATAAGCGTTCATATCTATTTTATTTTAACAAATTTTAGTAATTTATCTATAAATTTATGTTTAAATCTATTTTTATATATTTTAATAATAAGCAACTATAAATATTAAAATTTTATTTACTTTGAATCAACACTAATATAATAAATTTTATATATGAATATTTTTTTATTTATTTAGATATTTTATATCACTAACTGTTTAACAACAAACGCGCGCTATACAAATTTAATTTGTTTAAATAGACTTTGATTATTTTTTCTATTCAATTTCAAGATATATTTTGTTATAGTTTTAACACACGCTTATGCAAAAGAAAAATTGCACTGCACGTTGTTGCTCACGCCGAATTAAATCCGCAATAATGACGATGATATGTCACATTCGTTGCGCGCCCGACAAGATCGACACACCAGCAGCAATAGATTATTCGATCTCGATAAGAATCGTTGTTACAGCGCCGACGAAGAAGACGCCGACTTCGTGTACCGTCACTGCAGGCGATGGAACGCCGCGCGCGACTGTCTCGGCCGAACAACGCTTGCGATAATTGAGCTTGATGAACATGTGTCATCGTCGTAAATATCAAATGAATCCTTCGCCTTCTTCATGTATGCATGCACGCCACAACAGCTGATGCAGCAGCTTCCGTTCGTTGCGGGAGTTCGCCGACTTGCGGGCACATTATAGCGCGCGGCGTCGCGACGACCGATGTTCGAACGAGTGCCGGGCCACACTGACGGCTGGCGGCGGCGATCGGTAGCGCGTCGCACTCGGTGCCGTTTACAAACACCACTCAACGGAGGCAGCGTGTGCGCGAGAACGAATTCTTTCGGTGAACGGAAGCGCGGCTGCCTCGGCGGCGGCAGCTGTTGTTCTAGTGTTAGATGTGCGCGACCTGCGCGCTTGTTTCGCGCTATTATACCCTGCATGTACCCACGTACGGTCAGTTACAGACGTCGACATTGCATACAACCACCCACAAAACAGACGGACAGACGGATGATTGTAATCCGGGGCTGTTTGCAAATTTTCTTCCTGACCAACTCGTGTTTTAAGCGAGTTAGCTGGATGATTCTACTTACTAACTAAGTTAGCAAGTTATTTCGAGTGTAAACGCATTCGGAATGAAAATGAGAAAAATGAATTATTAAATTAACAAAATATTTTCTTTTTTATATTGCTCATAAAATAATGTTATTACATTACAGTTTGGACATCCCTGCTTATGAAGTAGCAGGCGACGATAGGCAAAAATTAATTAAACGCGAAGAATGCAACGTTCGCGCGCGCGGAAATTCGTTTACTTATCATTATTTATTAGCTCATGGTGTAAAGCGCATAAAGAAATGTCACCCCCGTGTTGCGTTTGTTGCTCTACCGACAAGAGTTGCCCCATGATCGTGTTCATTTATACAAAGCAGTAAAACGACCACATTGCCTTAAAAAGAAAGTCGTAGAAGGTACTACTACTGGGTATGTATGCTGTATTTTCACTTCGAAAGTAAAGGACCATTGGGAGAGATGCAAGGATAAACGGCGAGAGAGATGCCAGGAAGAAATAAAGTTAGGCGTTCTAGCGTTCGACGGCATGACCTCTCGTAAAAATAAAGAGAACAAACAATTAATTATGTATCGTGTGGTGTTTACTTCAGATGCTTGAGTATGAAGAATAAGAAAGAAGAGAAGCGGTATCAAAACTTCTTATTTTGTGAAATAGGATGAAACATATATTATTATAAAATAAACATCAATGATCTCTTTTATATTAAAATATTAAAAAACAGATCCATTTACAGGAGAGGAAGAGGAATATTAACATTAAGTGTGTAATTAATTATGTACTGAAGGCTTATTACAATTATTGTTGTTTTATCTTTTACGAGAAATTTTCCTTTTTAGTATTAAGGCGAAGTACAGGTGAATTGGTACTCACAAAGAAATTTGAAGACTGCATATTTATAGTAAATAAAGACTTAATGTTTACGTATGACCAGAAGGCAAACCCTGGCTCTTTGCAACGGCATTAAAGCCGGTCCTCGTTAATTCTTTTTTTAGCTCGTCTACGGTTTTTGACCTATAACACCAAAGAACAAAGTATTATATATCAAAAGATTCGTCTGAGGAAGCTCTATCCAAAGATATATAATTGGTCCACGTTATGAGCATTTGAAGAAATAGCATCTGTATATGCGCGATACGATTATAAAAAATCGCGTTTTGACAAAAATTTCGGCGAAAATGTAATTTCTAAACTAATAATCGTAGAAAAATGGTTTAAACACCAAAATCTGGGTCTTGGGTCGCTCTTTGCATAGACATTAAACTGTATCTCGGTCTATAGTACTTCTTCTTGAAAAAGACAAAACCTCCCATCTTTAGTTATTTTTGCGGTTTACGGTTTTTGACCTCTAACTCTAAACATCCCCGACCAAAGTTTAACGTATTATATACCAAAAGAATCGTCTTTCAAAGCTCTATCCAAATATATATGTGGATGACTGATCCACATTAAGAGAGTTTAAAGAAAAATCATGGGTAGATGTGCGATACGAATAAGCAAAAATGGCGATTTGCCTACAATTTGAGCAAAAATGAAACTCTTAAACTAACTATCATATAAAACTGGTTCATATATCAAAATGTGCGTCTTTATTCGCACTTTGCATCGCAATTAAAACCGTAATTCAGTCTATATTAATTTCCCCCGGAAATTCTAAAAGTCTCCCTTTTTGGCTTTTCTGCAGTTTTTGGCGTTTAACCCTAAACATCCCCGACCAAAGTACAAAGTGAAAGTACAAAAGAATCTTCATTCAAAGCTCTATCCAACTATATATGATCGATCCACATTATGAGAGTTTGAAGAAAAATCTTCTGAACATGTGCGATACCATTAAACAAAAATAACGATTTGACAAAAATTTCAGCGAAAATGAAACTCCTAAACTAACTATCATAGAAAAATAGTTCATATATCAAAATGTGCGTCTTCATTCGCACTTTGCATCGACTTTAAAGTATTTCTCGCAAAAAATGTTAAAAACCTCTCTTCTTTTTGGCTTCTCTACGGTTTTTGGCCTATAACTCTAAACAACCCCGACCAAAGTAGAAAATATTATATACCAAAAGATTCAAATATTTAAAAAAAATTAAGCAAAACACTAAATAAATCCATGAAAATATATCTCCAGCAATTCTTTACCTCTAGGAAGAAAAGCATCGAATGAATTATCGAACTACTATTAATTCAACGTCAGAAAAAGTGAAATAAATTTAATAATACCCACCGACGACAGAAATAGGTTAATGTAATTTATAACCATTTAAAAAGAAAAACTAACATTATTGATTGATTATAATCGTCGCTTCTAAAAGCAGCTGAAAAAGTCGAGAATAATTTACGAATAAATTTCACCATTCAAGATCAATACACCTGAGTTGGAGGACACTCGATAATTCAACTTGATTAGAAAACTCGAGCAAGAGATTCCGCGTCAAATTAAAGCAAGAAAAAGGAGAAAAAAAGCAATAAAACCCTCTCAAATTACATACGAAAAATCTTGAAAACGATCTTCTTACTTAGAATCATTTTAAAATGAAAGAAACTGAATCAAATTCTCATTCATGCTTAATTTAATTGCTTCCTAGTCATTTCCCAAATAGAATTAGGTTAATTTGTTTGAAAATCATAAAACTTACGTAACTTTAAAATTAGATTCACACACCAAAACAAACTTTGAAACCTTGATAATAACCAGTATTGAAACTTTGCGTAACTTAAGACGTATGTATACAAACTGGCACCGAGAATTTCATCTTTTCGCATGTTTGTTTGGATTTCTAAATTGTTTCACGAAATTTATAAGACCAATTTAAATTTTGCGTAGAAGGCATATGGCATATGTGTTCCTAAGATATAAATTACGATATTCGTATACAACAAACGCGTTACGTTTGCTCCACTTTTGCTGGCTACGATTGCTGCAATGGCGTCTGGATTTTATGGAAAAAAATCAAGGATCTCGTAATGTCACCACTGGAGAATTTATGGCGCGGCGGCGTTGCGGAGCGGCGTTATGCGCGTAGAAAACTGCTTGGAAATCGCATGTGACAAATTGAATTGTTTCGACTTTAAAACGATCGCGAAATAAATTCGCCATCATGCCAAAGAGAAAACAAGCAGTTTCCAAGGCGATGGCGGCACGTAAACGAGGATAATGCAACTGAGAAGTTTAGACATCTAGATAAATTCCTAGTTTCTTAGTATTGCATTCGTACAAGTCAGGGAACTGAAAAACTTGAATTAAATTAAAACTGCCAGTTATGACAATGCCAGGATTAGAACTTAACACGACTTGCTAGTAATAACAACTAGGATAGATTTATTATCTTTTTTGAAACTGTATGCAAGTAATATTAATAAAAACTTACTGTTATTTGCTTGTAATTATGAAAAACACCTATATATGTCGAATTACTTCAGGTAATAAGCAATTAGGTTTAATAGACCCCATGGGACAATTAGAAACTTCAATCTATATAGATAGTTTAGTTCTAGGATATAAGTAGGAAAGTTGAGACCAACTCCTGCAAGTAGCAGCGATTCGCATAGTAGACTCATGGACTCACCTGAAACAATAAAGAGAAACAATAATTAATATAAATCACGAGCTGCATCTACCTGTTTTAGATTCTCACATTGTAAAAGACACTGTATTTCCTATCTATGCCGTATAGGAAAGCTCTGTGTAGAAACAGAGCTTATTAATAGTTTGCAGTTTTGTTTTAGTTCTAGTGCACATTACACAAAATACAAAGTTAGGGTAGAAGTGTCTTGGCGAAGAGAGGTACAAATGAAATTAGTTTCACTATAATGACAATAAGCACGTGCTTCTTGTTCATTTGCATATACTGAGTGTTCCTATTTTGAACATATACAAGAAGTGTTACAAATTTCATTTCACACGGAAACAAATGGAAATAAACGCCATTGAAATTGAGACATTTCAAGTAGAATGCAATCAGTTGCAGTTTTCTTTATGAAATTTTTTTTTTAAATAATTTCCAAAACACCCATTGTATTTATATTTAAGCTACATACTAATCAGATCCAATCTTAATTAATTTAAATTAAATATTTAACTTTTTCGAAACGATTAATAGAAAACTTCCATCATTCGTAACTTTCTTCCAACAAGAATTAATTTTTCTTCTCAGTTTAAAGTAAACAGCAAAGTTGGATGATAAGAATATCATCGACTGGAGGATTGTAAGGTAGGTACATTGGTTGCTCGGTTGCTTCAAGTTTCGCACATTAGGTTGGCGTCCAGTGGCTCCCTGGAGGTGTCTGCACTCGGAATTGAAGCGCACTCCAGGATAATTCGGAATCGATCCGAAGGTGAACGTGAGAAAGGGGCAGGAAACGACCAAGTGTGTTTGGTGTAAAGGCAAGATCTTTAGTTAAGCGTGTGCATTGCACTTCAAACTATATCCATGATTAAAATTCTTCATTGTAGGAATAGGCTAACATTGTAAGAAGAAATACTGCAGTTGAGGTAGGGCCTGGACTAACAACCCAGTGAGAGAAGCATTTGTAAAGGAGAAAGGATAAGAGAGTTTCACCTTAATTAAGTCGACCTGCCATATTTCAAGTAAATAATTGGCTTCATTTTTCAGGTTTTAAAGTTTGCCAAAGTTTCAGTGAGTTTTCCGCAGAGAGCAGAGGAAAGTTGAGCTTGAAATAAGATAAAATTTGTACTGGAAGCAGAAAGGAACTAGGTAAGCTTCGTTTAGAAGATGAAAGGGTAGATTAAATTGTGTCCATTAATATTTCCCTTACATTTTTTTTTCCAATTATTAATATTTTAAAGTGAACTTTACTATACTTAACAATTCTAATTTCTGGTCATATTATTAATAATTTGAAATTAAAATCAACGATTTCAAAGCATTAAAAAATTATTTAACATTTATGGGGTATAGTAGGCTGCCTAGGTACTACTAACACCACATTTTGCATTACACGATCCACTTTTGCATAGCAAATGCGTTCGCTTGGTTCCCTTTTAACGGTTTAATTAAGAGCCATATCGTCATAAGGCATCGCGTTTTGTACGATGAGGCCAGGAGCTATTAGCTACCGGATAATATCCTCGACGATGTCGAATGAGCGCCCATTTGCGAATACGTAAGTACACCGTTCGCGCCATGCTCATTTATAACAACTATGATGGCACACTTTATATAATCCAGCTTTATGTTTATATATTTTGTGTGCGCTCGTATCATTCGTTATCGCTTTCGCTCATTACGGTCGGCCCGACGACACAAGAATAGCTCGGGCGCGATGCGACGCGAAACGCAAACGCTTCGTGTGCATTATCAATTCTTTTTGTTATGTCTCAATGGTGCCATTGTACTGCAAACTGTAGTATCCTTTTATGCACACATCAAGTTGCTGATCATTTATTTAACTCACAAAAAGCGGCAAATAAATATGTAGATAAAAATTTAGAAAATAAATCTAAACATTTTTTCGAAAAAAAAAAACAACTAAAACCATGTACCAATTTTTCATATTTTTGTCATTTGTTTTATACTGAATTGACCCTTTAAAGGAAACAAAAAACCCTCAGTTTATTAATTTTTTTCATAGTATGTTTTTTCTGGCATTAGCTTCTTCTCCAATTTCGTTATAATGATGATTTATGACATCCGCATTGATTGGTCGTGTCGTGTCGCCTAGCGTTGCGCCGATAAAACCGTTTCGATCCAATGATCCTCCTCTCAATCCGAATGATTCGGATCAGCTCCGTTGGAGAACATAACAAATGTAATATAAGCATTAGAGGCATGACATAATAGGATGCCGCATTAATATCGTTTATCCAGCATCATACATCTACCTGACCACCATAACTCACACCAACTAGAGAATCCCGTAGTAATAATTCCAAAAATGAATTTTTCATGAGTCCCAATCGAAATTGTTTTCGTCGATTAAAATACCCGTGAAATACAATTAGGATACACAAAAACAAAAAAAAAAACTACTTTTAATTAGAAGCCACAATTAAATTTTTTATCGCCCTTAAATAACGAAATTAGCACCGCTTACGATCCGCTCTGCTGTGTCAGCGTCGGCGTAGCTTTTTGTTTTCGACGGTTTCTATTGCGTTACACTAGTTGCCAAGACCACAAATGTGCGCATTAACGTGAAATATTAGTATTGCTAATTATGTGCGCCGAGCGGCGTTGCCATCGTTGCCACCGCAACATCTCGCCAACCCTTAATCAGAAATGACAAGGTAATGGATGACACAATGACTAGAAACGACTCTACGCTTGTGTGTTCAATGCAGGTATGATGGCAGATCCTCGAAACTAATTTAGTTTATGGACTGCTATGTAGCACCTATGGAAATGGTGATAGCGCCGAGGAGAAAGGAAAACTGCTGAAACGACAGAGTTAATCCAAGGTGGATTGCATGCATTAATTC
>JARJDU010025897.1:0-15884 GCA_030264695.1 Lissagria laeviuscula | reverse complement strand
CTTTCTTACTTCCGTTCATAGTTGATCGTTTCTCTCGCTTCTAATGTAACAAAATCATGGAAGATGAGCGACGTTCAACTGTTTCTTAAAATGACCAATCAGAGCGAAGTATCAAGCGACAAGTTTGCTGTCAAATTGAATTGAATAGATTCGTACAAGAAACGATCGACTATGAACGCAAGTAAGGATGAAATTGCACACAACTTTCTCAAAATTATGATACGAATTTTACCTGCTTAAAACGCCTTTACGTTACATTAGCCGTCCCACAACAAACCACCCCTAAATCCATCGTTATTGCTAATTTTTAAATTCATTTGCACTAAATTACAAGTTATTGTTTATATATATGCTGAAAACTTCATATACAAAATTCAATTATATTATGAAAACATGACTTCTAATGAAATGTCTGTGTCTCAAATATTTATCACAGACAAAACAAACGCAATGAGCGCTGTATCTTTGTATCTACCTTTACTTACAGATAAAAACTTTTGATAATCCTTCATGTTTCTTGTTTCAATTTTGGTTAGTTATGATCCAATTACAATAAAATCGGTTTAACTATATTTTACCTTGCTTGTTCTGTGTATGTATTATAAATAAGAGATTTGGAATCATAAGATTTGGGCTCACAGAGAAAATGTATGCACTTAATGGAAGCGCTTACGTTTGTTGCGTTGTGGCGTTTTCGATTTGCCAGGACGTTTGCGAGTGTTCTTACCACCTGCTCCACCGAAATCCGTGATCTCATCACCGAGTTGTCCAAGCGTCGTGAGTTGTCCTCGTGAGTGTTTCTCCTTCTTATCAATTGGTAGTCGCGTGAGGTACTCCTCCTCATAGCGTTGTCTCTCCTGTGCAGCTTTGGAAACCTTCTGCTGAGCGCGACTACCCTGTTGAATTTCAGTCGGAATATCTAAATATTCCTCACGTAATTCCTCTATTATCGCTGATGAAAGAGCAGACTTCTTGCTACGCTCCTGCATTCGTTTATTACGATCTTGTAGGGTCTCATCACCTATATTATTAATGAAAATATTATAAAACTATGAAAAGATATTATTTAAATTGCTTCATTACCTGTATAATGAACAGCTGATAATTTGGGAGGCACATAAACACCAGAATCTTTTACTTTACTGGATTCCTCTGCACTATCTTCATCAGAATCTTCTTCACTCTGATCTAGCATGTTGTCTGGGTTAGCTTTGAACATGCTTGGATCATTGGCATTTGTTCCACTCACAGCAGTCTTCACAAGCTTATCAATCTGATACTTCAATTTATGATCAATGGGCCTGATCTTCTCCAAAACAGTTCGTATTTCTACCAATCGATCAATACATGGATCACCATCAATGCTTTCACCAGAACATTTCCTCAGTACAACGAAGGTTAAATTTATCAGGTATCCAAGTAACATGTTATATTTCATTTCAAGAAAACTGAGCCCTTGGTCGGTACTTATTTCGCCTTTACGCACCTTCACCAGCATGTTATCCACCAAGCCGGCGACGTGCTGAGCACTCACATTCATTTCACTCAGCAGCACCAATGCTTGAGGCAAATCTTGATGCCCCATCTCGATGTCCGGAGCCTGCAAAACAAAAGACCAGCGATAAACAAGCGAAATTCACTCAGAAATCAACGATTTCTTGCATCCGTTCGTAAAAATTAGCGAGTTTCGTTTGTTTTTAGTTGGTTTGGAGGTTAGCATAACATTTCTTGGACATTTTTATCGTTTGAAGAGTGCAGAGATTGATTTGCATAAAAATCTGTTCGCCATCTTTCATCCCCGTGCGTGCGGTCCGGGAGCGCCGTGCGAAAAAATCTGGGGGTTGTGTTTTTCCCGAAGAGGAGAACGCGTGTTTTGGAAGACATGCGGTTTCGCTAAGGTTATAAACACGAGCAGACTTACTTGCACCATGATTGCGGTAGGTTTTCCTTGAGTTACGAAGACATTTTATAGCCACTTTGAATTGTTAAATAATGTCCAGGCAATCACGGCACGTGCAGCACTTTTTGATTGTAAGGCCTTTTTTCATTCTCTTCCCGCTGTGGTTATCTTGCTTCCACGTGTTTCATCGTGTTCTTCTATCCTTGTTACGCGAACAAGCGAGCGCGTTCGTATGGCGTTTACGCTGCGATCGGAAAAATTCGTGCATTGATGTGACGCATGATTGTGAGAAAAAATGTGATATAGCGCGGAATTTGAATTTCGGTATAATGTTTTTGATATTATTCAAAATAATACAATATTTAAACAGGAAATAACATTTGATAATGTTATAAATTTACTAAAACATTATTTATGTATTATATTATTAAGGTTTTGAGAATAGGAACTTGTGAATAAGTGCACATAGCAACGATGTAATATTAAAATGCATAATAAATAAATCTAGTAATTAAATAATTATTTACATAGGTAATAAAAGCATGAATTATTTAAATACACCAGTCTCTTGATATTAAAATTATAATAAATATTTATTTACGTTAATTTAGATATTAATAATGCAACAATGTATTTGAAGAGCGTAGATGTCAGACACAAAGAGGGCGCTGATAATGCAAACCTTTAACTTGTTTTGCGATTTGATTTTCTTTTTTTTTATGAGCAATAAATAAACCTAACATAAATATCTTTGCAAAATACATAAATTATTTATAGACCATTACATGTGCGCATTATTTTCTAGAGTAATCGAAAACAAAAATCACAATTTAGTTTTTATTTGTTTACGTTGAAAGCCGCCTCTATCGGTGGCCTTAGGAAGCAGAAGCTAATCTAATCATTGCGTTCCACTCGCTCAAACGGTTTTGCATTACGAATGCGCGAGTCGGCTCCACACACGGTCCGTGACAGCCGCAGCAGCAACAACTTCCCGGCGACGAGTTATACTTCGCTATAAATCCAACTTATAAATAAATGACTATACCATAGACGTCACGACGATTGCAGCAATCGCCAAAGTCCGGATCGCGTTGTTGGTTTTTGTGTGCGTGCGGTGTGTACATCTAAATTGTTCGCATTGTCCCAATGTTGTTGGTGAAAATGTGGTCCGTAATAAATGTTCCGGTATCGCTGCACGTCGCCGCGCAGACTTGCAGCAAAGGGAACGTTTCCAATTGGACTATTTCCACATACACTGCCTGTCTATGACATAACACGCATTGCCTTCGCTAACACACACCAACACGCATACATAGTGAGTAGAAGAGGAGATTTAAAATCAAAGTTTTTTTTCGTTTTGATTTTTCTATTGATCAAATTATACTAAGCGTTGCAAAACATACAGAAACTCGAATTACATTAGTTACATAGATGTATTTATGAAGATATAAATAGGAAAGTCTTGCATGTGCAAATCTTGTTGTGATAAATAAAAAGAAATTAACTTGGAGGTAAAATTCAAGCATAAACCGCGTCAAAAATTTCCGTGCGTGCCTGATTGCCTACATACACAGAAGCAGAAATACATGGCAAGCTCTTTGAAACGCAATCGATCACGCAGGAGAATCGCCGCAATCACCTTCCTAGCGAATATCTCGCTGGATGGTAGCTATCGCGATACGCGGCTCTGTCTCCTGCCTCGTAACGGCGCTATCATCAAATGCGATCCAGTCGTTGCCTGCAGGAATGATGATGTCGTGCAGGAAGAATCCGACGAACCGGACGACTGTATCAGCGACTCGGAGCATGTTAAATGCAGATCTTCGGAGACGAATGTGCGGGCGAAATGTCCCGATACGCATTCGCTCAGCTCGGATTCAGAGAGTGTACTTACACCGAGCAAAACTCTCGATGATGGGAAACCCTTTAGAGAACGTAGTGCTACTGTCACCAGTAATACTGACTTCCCCGAGAGAAAGATTGCAAATAGAATTAAGAAGCGATTTGCTTATCAGAATTCTATTAGCAGCGATAACGAGAGACATCATTATGGGAGCAGTTCTGAGAGTATTGGACCAATTGGCAGTAAGTTTCAAGTTTTTTGTTTTGTTTTTGTGAACATGTAGGCAAAATAGTTAAATTTGTATGGCTTCTAATGTTAATTTTTTTTATAAAATCAATATATAAATCCTTTTGATGTTGCTTGACCGCATCGGTGCATATATATCGATTCAAAACATATCTTCACATTTTATGATTATAATTATTAGTATAACTCGTCTTCAGGCGCTGCAATAAGGGGGGCGCCAAATCGATGTTTCCAATTTTAACTTTTAAAATAACAAAATACCTGATTTTTGGGTCGGAAACTGGGTGGAGGTGCTATGCGAATGGAGAAAACTTTCAGTTATTTCCAGGGGCTACGCCACTGCTTGAATTATTATAATAATGCAGCACTTATGTAAATTTGACTTTCTTATTATGTGCATATTACTAATTTATTTAACTTTATCAATAGTTCGTAATAAAATGAGTCCAGCACCACCAAGTATACCAGAATCTTTCAAAAACGAAGTGCGTTTTATCAAACCGCACAAGAATATGAAACTGAAGGACGAGAGGATTGTGATGGTGTCAAACAAACACACGCCATTTATGATCTGCTCCCTTATTCCATATACGAGACCAAGAAGTGGACGACAAGAGTTCCGTCGAGATGGAAACAGGAAAAGAAACACTTCAGGACCACGTCCTTTATCTGCATTGGCTGATAGTATGGATCCATTTGAATCATTTGGTCTTGAAAGAGGTCAAGAAGGACAGGTAATAACTAATATATTTGTTGGTGGTTGTTGATCTATATGATTGATGATAAATGCAATGTTTAGGAGATTTCCTATGGGCATTTACTTGTTCCGACGAGGTTGAGACAATCTTCGAAACCACATAGCGTTGATGAACCTATGGAAGGATCATCGAAAAGATCGAAACCTGGTCGTCATGTTGTTGCCAGGTAATTCAATTTCTTATTCTCCTTCTTTTAAATTTTCTTTCTAGTTATATTATTAGTGCGTTCTTAAATTACCTCAGGGGCTTTAGTTGCGCGATCAACATTTTTGTTCAAATGGTCAGCGAGCTAATCGAGTAACTTTTAAATTAAAGAACGTTAACGAGGTGACAGATCACTCAACACCAAATCATCTGGTTGCTGCTGCCCGCTTTACCCTTTACTTACAATTTATATAAATTATTGGCGATTTATTGGTGAGCTTGCTTTGCACAATGGTAGGAGACAGACTCGATCACATCGCTCGGGAGTTTTAGAACGCATGGCTGCGTTGCACATTAAAGAACGCAAAAAAGGCCTCCGGATTTAGAGCTGACAAGGTCATTGACGTACAATCAGCTTAAGGTAATGTTCCCTTTTAAAGAAGCCTTTGCCGTCACTTTCGAAATTTGGAGCCCCCATCCGGCCTGTGCATAAATCCACCACTGCACTGAGGCCTCTGGAGTTAATTTAAGAACGCACTAATTATACTCGAGAGAATGTTTTTGATTAGTTATTTATAAGAGTTTACTCATAAAATCAACAAACAAAATCCAGACATTTTGTCATGGGTTTGTAGTTGATATCTAATCTTTTCTAATAATTTAGTATTATAAGGCAATTGACCTTTTCAAGCACATGCCACTTTTTTATTCCCAACTTGTTATATATATATCTACCAGCTTCTCTAATCATCACATTCGCCACAATGTAATTAATTCGCAATTATTGCGCTTGTATCACTACACCATTACATTAATCAATTACAAATTTGCGTTGTTTCAAGTGTATATATTTGAGTGATGATGATACAATCGCAATAATTTCTAGCGCAAAGCACTCGATCACGATTATCACAATGATTTTATCAATTCGCTCTCGTTCTTGAATCAAATCTTTAAATTATTTGCCAATTCTAATGTTACTCTATCCGGTGATTCCTATTATTCTTATTCCAATTACTCATTCTCGTTATCCTTTATATTTTCCATATTTGCTTTTCGATAATAACTATGTAATCGCATTTGTAACTTGTTGTGTGACTTACGTGACTGAACAACTATCTCTACATATTATACTTCATGCTGGGTGTTCTCTTTTTGTTTTTGTTTCTAGGACTAAGGTTATTACTTGGCAGCCTGATTACAAATGGTAAACGAACTCATTCAATCATTATAAATATAAACATAGATTGGGCGTTCTAAACGTTAGCAGTAACTGTTTAATTAACTGGTTGTTTAAAATGTGTTTTTGTAGTATGTGTGCTCGTATAGCACTTACACTGTATTGTAGACAGATAGCAAACAGTTACTATTATATAGCATTTGATACTAGCGTAGATTGATAGTGAACTAACAATTAGCGGCGGCTGGTGACAGCTGCAATTTGTAATTAATTGGATGCCGTAATGATTTGAGAACTGGGAAAGGACTACTTCTAACTAGTTTTTAATGTGTATACGTATTATGAATTATATTTGGAAGGTACAGGGGGTTTATAATACATATTAGTATTATTTAACGTTTTCCTAAACATATTGTGCGTTCTTGAATTATCTGAGAAGCCTTGGTTTTTTATCATATAATGCACTAAATATATAATTAGTACGTTCTTAAATTATCTCCGAGGCCTCGGTATCGAGGTGACCGAGCATACCCTCACAGAACACAAAGCGTTGCTATCGGTAGGCCCAACATTGGCGACATCGGCGATGTGCTGGCAAACATATAACATATGTTTAGCTATGCAGTGAGGTTTAAGAAACTCCTGATGGCTTTTATTAGGGTTACATTGTTCATTTAAGAATGCACTAAATATATAATTTGTGCGTTCTTAAATTACATCTGAGGCCTCGGTACTAAGGTGAACGTTGGCGACGTGCTGGTAAACATACGTTTAGCCATTTGAGCTGCTTAAGAAAAAAACGTCGTACACATGACTCTTGTTGGTCTTTATTGGGGTTACAATGGCATTACGTTAGCAAAGCGATGCATATAAATATCGTTTTAACATCATCGGCTAAACGGCAGCTTGATATTGGCATTACACACGTTGACTTGCGGACTTTGGCGCATGCGTTGCCTGCCAAAGTTAAACGCTTCTAACTTCAATTTCTAAAAATTTATAACGAGACACCTCCAAGACTTTTGTTGGCTTATGCATTTTCTGTGGCGGCAATATAGCGGAACGATGATGGCAATTACCATTGGCCAACCATCACCCGTCGACTCATTTTTCTTTTACCCTTCTATCTTTTTTCGACGTTGTGTCGACGTTTCAGGATCGACCAGAAGACGTTAGATCGGCCAGCGGCTACCGTATGTGCGTTAGCTAGAGTATCACATTAAAGATCACGAAAAAGACCTTGGAGGTAATTTAAGAACGCAGTAAATATAATAATCATTAAAAGTAAAACATAAAATGTTAATATTCAAACAAATAATTTATTATTGAAACTATATACGTAGGTCTTACTGATGAAATACATACAATAATAACTTAACACACGATGAATTTAATGCGCAGCAGTAATCCATAAAATTTATTACAACTACACCTTCTGCGTGTTGAAAATAGAATCAAAAATTGCATATGCGTCTTATAAATTCCCCTGCAATTTCCATTAGTATAATTCAACATGACTCTTTTTACATTCACCTGAAACTGGTTAACTTAATGTTAATATGTTATCTATACATACAAATATTCGTACGTAGATGCATCTTATTTAGTTTATTATTAATATTAATTCTTAAGTCTTTGCATATTGAAATCGCATTGCTTAAAAACGCTTGCCTTGCTTAATTGTTCTTCTATCGCAGGAATGTAACGCATTGTGCACTTTTACTTGTAAACATAGTTTCAGATAACATTCCATGTCGTTGCATATTTGATTCGCATACCGTCACAATTCTCTCACGCTCCTTGTCGTATTCTAGGTGCTTCTCATATGACCAAGGCGCACAACGCGCATCCGCCCACGTTGTCACAACTTCGCCACCGCCTGATACCAAGGACGAAAATCTTCCCTTAATCTATCATCCCAATCTGCTCGACGATCCTGAGCTGATTGCCGGGAAACATCGCACGCTACTTACATTCTCTTCATATATGACTTCTGTCATCGACTATGTCCGTCCATCGGACCTCAAGAAAGAAATCAACGACAAATTCAGGGAAAAGTTCCCACATATTCAACTCACACTGAGCAAACTGCGTAGTCTTAAGCGGGAAATGCGCAAAATAGCTAAAGCAGAATCTGGTACGGATATGGTCACCGTAGCTCAGGCTTATGTCTACTTCGAGAAACTTATCATCCGTGGTTTGATCCACAAAGAGAATCGCAAACTCTGCGCTGCGGCATGTTTACTTCTATCGGCAAAGATGAATGATCTCAAAGGGGACGCTCTGAAAGCTTTCATCGAACGAACGGAGAGCGTCTTCCGTTTAAATCGAAAGGAGCTCATGAGTGCTGAATTTGCCGTTTTAGTTGCATTAGAGTTTGGTCTTCATGTGCCCACCTATGAGGTATTTCCTCATTATCAACGACTCATGTACGAGTCTTGACGACGTATCAATTGCAAATCGCTTTTGATTGCAATAGTCCAATTATAAATCAATATGTTACTGTTGAGCTAAGAAAGAAAAGAAAAAACAGTCCCTGATTGTTAATCAGGCATTGATTACCTTTGAAACACCTATATATGATAATCGTTATGTTATGAAATTTTGCATAATATTTCATGCAAATTGGTATTTGTTTATTGTTTTGTTTTGACGTTACTTTTAATCATTATATTAATGAGAATTCATTAAAATCTTCGTTAGAAATATACACATATACTTATATGGCAATGAAAATCAAAGTATAACTGCGATGTAGACTGATTTTATATCAAAGATGGTTTAGCAAAGGTCTTTTGGTACTTAAAATACGAAGGTGTTGGACGATTTTCATGGTGATAGTGTTAATAGGTAGTTAGAATTTGCATGTTTAGAAGTCACTTTAGCGCATTTTCTAGGTGTACATTCTTTTTATAAATGTATGTACTTATAATTATGATCTGATGTATTAACAAAGCAGAAACAAGTGATTTGTAAGTAGTTATTCGAGTCAGTAATAATATTTTATCTGTTAATAAACTAAACAATAGCATATTTTATTAAATTTGAATTACTCCACTTACTGGATTCATATAAATCCTTTAAACTTGATAAAATACTGAACAATGTAATGAAAGCAATTGAAAATTGGTATCATTAAAAGTTAAGTAATTTAGGTTGCCTATGTTAGAACTAGGTTATTCGTTCTAATATAGGCAACTTAAATCAACAGAGATTCAACTAGCAGAAACTGCAAGAACTTGTTGCTCATGTTATGTTCTTCAAACGTAGCTAACGATGCATTTACGGCCGGCTTACCTGGTTTACCTGTACCACTGCTAACTATGATTACGTAGAATGGTAATGCGAATACCGTTATACAGTTCTTCTTTGGATGGAGTTGAACCACAACGACGCGTGACGTGACGAAGACTTTGCAAACAGGTTCTCGACCCAATCCTGAAATGTTAATCATAATTAAAGGAATGTTGTGATGTGGATTTAAACCGTGAAAAATATTGCCAAACGCCTGAAGAAAACATGGAAAATTTGCGTAATAGGAATAAAACAAAAGAGAAAGATAAAGCTAAGCCAGAAGATGAAGTCAAAACTAAAAGTAGTGAAATTCAAAATTCCAATGCAAAATCAGATGATAAGAAAATTATAGAAAATGTTAAAGACATTATCACTCAGGATATTTACTCCTTAAAACATAATGATACTAGGCAAAAGCCAAGAGTTAAAGCAACACATAAATATTTACAATTGCGATTGGATATTGACTTGGTTTCAATGTTGTTATTTGTGGTTGCTGCTGCAACAAGAATGTATCGATTGGATCAACCAAGGAATATTGTGTAAGTATATGCTATGTACTTATTTATATAAGATTAAGCATTCTTACACTTTCAATAATGTTCTTTGACTTTTAGCTTTGATGAACTGCATTATGGAAAATATATATCTCTCTACATGAAAAACACATTCTTCTTTGATGTCCATCCACCACTTGGAAAGCAATTGGTTGCAGCAGTTGCTTATATCACTGGCTATGATGGAAAATTTAAATTTGATAGGATTGGAACATCATATACAGACACTGTGCCACTTTTGGCTCTAAGAATTGTTCCAGCATTATTTGGCAGTTTGATAGTCCCTACAACTTATCACCTAATGTTTGAATTGGGCCTTTCTCAGTGGACAGCCATTCTAGCTGCAATTTTGTTGCTCTTTGATAATGCGCTATTAACTCAGAGTCGTTTTATTTTAATGGAGGCGCCGTTATTGTTCTTTGCACTTTTTGGCATTATGTGCATTCTCAAATACAGACGACGGCGATTATATTCAATTGGATGGTTCTTTTGGCTTGCACTTGGTTGTGCAAGTCTTGCATGTGCTCTGAGCGTGAAATACGTCGGTTTTTATTCATGCTGCTTAGGTGCTGCAATTGTTGGTTTTGATTTATGGCGAAAACTGGCTGATAGTTCAATTAACGATTGGATGATTATGCGACTGTTTTTGGTCATTGCGTTGATAGGATTGGGTATCCCTGCTGCAATATATTTGGGTATCTTTTATATTCATCTTGAGACATTGCACAAAGCTGGCCCACATGATAGCATTATGACAAGTGCATTTCAAGCCAGTTTAGAGGGCGGTTTGGCATCAATAACAAAAGGACAACCACTGTATATATCACATGGATCACAGGTTACATTGAGGTATATAACACTTATTTAGATGTTGATAATTTATCTGATAAATCATTTTTGTATTAGACATACTCATGGACGAACTTGTTGGCTTCACTCTCATCAACATGTATATCCAGTAAGATATTCTGACAAGCGTGGTTCCAGTCATCAGCAACAAGTCTCATGCTATTCATTCAAAGACGTTAATAACTGGTGGATAGTAAAAAGGCCGGACAAGAACGATCTAGTTGTGGAGCAACCAGCAGATATTATTAAACACGGCGATATTGTGCAATTTGTACATGGCATAACTTCACGTGCGTTGAATGCACACGATGTGGCAGCTCCCATGTCTCCACAATGCCAGGAAGTTTCTTGTTACATTGACTACAATGTTTCTATGCCAGCGCAAAACCTTTGGAAGGTTGATATTCTGAATCGAGATCAATTCGGCGACACATGGAATACAATTCAAAGTCTTGTGAGATTGATACATGTGAATAGTGGACAAGCATTGAAATTTAGTGGAAAGCAGCTACCAGATTGGGGGTTTCATCAACATGAGGTTGTAACTGATAGGATAGTTGTTCAGGATGATACAATTTGGAATGTTGAGGAGCATAGGTACACAAAATGTAAGTGTGTAAATATTATTTTTTTTATTTGCAATTAGTATAATAATGGCTATGGTTATTTTTCTATAGCGGAAGATCAAAAAGAAAGAGAAAGGGATTTAGTAAATGCAGAAATGATACCTACTGCTGCAACGCATCTATCCTTTTGGGATAAGTTCTTTGAACTCCATTACAAAATGATGTTTAGTAATACTGATGGTGTACAGAATCATATGTACAGTTCTGAGCCTTTAGAATGGCCGCTTATGTCTCGTGGGATTGCATACTACGTTTCGCAAGATAGCAATGTATGTTTCTTTGATTATATCAAGTATAGATGTAACTTATATATTTTGTTTTAGGCTCAAATCCATTTGCTAGGAAACATAGTTATTTGGTTCTCAGGCACTTTCTCTCTTCTAATATACTTTAGTCTGTTGGTATTCTACAATCTTCGTCGTCGAAGACATTGCTTTGACATATCCGAGGATCAATGGACCAGTTTTATTTTAATTGGGGAAGTATTTTTCCTCGGATATTTGATTCACTATGTCCCGTATTTCTTCGTCGAACGTACATTATTTCTCCATCATTACTTGCCTGCTTTTACCTTTAAGATACTCTTATCTGCAGCTTTAGTAGAACATATTTTTCACTTACTTTCTAACAAATGGCTAAAACATGTCTTTCTTGTTACTGTCCTCGTTTGGATGTGTTTCGTCATCGTCGTCTTCAAAAAATTTACTGTTTTAAGCTACGGCATGACTGATCTAACGACTGATGAGATTCTTAAATTACGATGGAGGGAAACCTGGGACTTCATTGTGCATAAGAGTTAAGAGAAGTTATTTTTGACAAGAAGTATTGACGCACCTAGGAAATTAAGATATTTTATTTATATAACCAAAAAGAATACCGTCCATTATTGAATTATAATTTATGCGTGTTAAATATAAACGTTAAGCATTATGTTGTTTTGATTTAAGACGATGTATCCATAGATTCGGATGTTGACGGTTCTTCGATGTACCTTACAGAAACATCAGTGACATCTAAATTGATTCTAGCCGTCTTTGAAGATAAGACAGCCGATGTTCCTTTCGGATACAAGTAGGATGCTTGCCTGATGCCCTTCTTGTTGGCTTCTTCATAAGTACGCAAATAATCTGTACTATTCTTACGAATCACACATAAATCAATGTTAGAACCGGAACCTAAGTCGTTGAAGATACCAGCTGCTATAGCGTCACGCACAAGTTGCTTGCCTTCTTCCTCAGATAACTTTGGCTTCCATCTGCTTTCAAACACTGCCATTGCAGCTAAAGAACCTGAGCCCATTGTAGAATACGGCAACTTATCGGTCGAACCGTGTGGGAAGATGGAGTACAAATGCGGACCGGTATTGTCCACACCACCTAATACCAAAGCAGCACCAACATGCCCTTGATAACGAAACAAGTATTGTTTTAACATTGTATTTGCTGCTACTACTGGAACAACCCGGTTCGTGTATAAACGATGTAGTTCCAGTTGGCTGGAGATCATGTTGGTGACCATAGTTGTGTCAGCTGCTGTACCAGCACCACAGCAACTTTAATTTAAAAAAAAAGACTTATAATATAATTGCATTTTAAAATTAAAGCAACATATATATATACTTATTAGTTATAACTTACTACATGTTTTGTGCTAAGTAATGTATTTTCATACAGTTCTTGTCTGCAACTGTGGTGTCTTCTGTCGCTCTGGTATCAGCACCCAAAATGACACCATCTTCATAGATAAGGCCCACAATTGTTGTTCCAGTTTTAGTAGCCTTGGGAAGTGGAAATCCTTTTGTTGAAAAAGTTGCATTTCTATAAGAAATTGATGAAAATTTATCAAGCAAACAGAATGTATACAAAATGTTAGGTTATACGTAGATGACGGTACAGAAAATGTAGATTTAATTAAAATATATGTTACCTTTTACAATTATCGAAAGAGAAGCCAGGAGTTGGCAGTTCTGGGCAAAGAGTATGCATATTCTAGGATTAGTTGCAATGCAAAACACAATTTAATATTGAAACAACACAATGGGAAACTCAAATCACTGAAGGCAGAGATGATAATGCAAAAGCAAAGTTGTTGTCACAGTTGCATAGAATGTGCACAGATGTAGAAAAGCGATTTGAGTGCCACCTAGTACCACAAATTTGCAAATTCAGTTCTTGCAAAAGGAATATTAACCATTTAATTTTGAGAATATAACATTTAAAATACCTTTTATTCATTATCATTCAGATTATTTTATTTATATTAAATATGATTTTAAAAAGTTTTAAAACGAATGTTTAAATGATTTTATATACTACTTTGTTAAAAAACTTTCTTGACTAATGAATTATTCGGATATATAAATAATAATGATCTTAGAGTGGATAAAGAAACAAAAACCATCGAGATTCCATTTTTTTAGTATTATTTTATACCACTTTTTGTATAAATCATTAATATATTTAATGGACTAAAAGCTAAAAAAAAACGGACGGACAAATGAACATAAAACAATAAAAATGTATCTAGCTTGGTGAAATAAAAAAAAGATCGACAATCATAAAAAGACTAAAGATATAAAATTCAGCGATCCAGTCCGTGGGTAAGCAAAGAAAGGTCAACAAATTTTTTTATTTAAAAATTTTGTATTAAAAAAAAATGACCCTGGCACTATTTTATTTAGCACTACACCCCTGTTAATGTGTTCAATTGCCTGTACTGTAAGATTTATTCTGAATTGAAATGATGAATTTGATCAATCTTGATCAACTGCAGTACTAAGAAAATTAATTTAAATTCTCTGCAGCGTGAAATTACAATATATTATGTGTGTAATTGTCTCATCACTCATCAGTCCTCCACGTGCACATGTAACATAAGTTCTATTAATTCCACTGCTTTATTATCCTTAATCCTTGCGATATATAACTATAACTTGCTTTCGATTCATATATTTCAGTTGTTTATGATACATATTTTTTTAATCTGTTATCACTTGTCATCATATATAGCGAGTTAATATATTTGAACGTTCAGTGTTTTCATTAATTACCGTTTAAACAAATAAGCATATGCTTGTAGACAATTCCTGCTTATATTTATAAAACTTACAGTATCTTTACAAGCAAGTTGCGTGCGTGTTCTGTGTCTCATTTCTGATGAGCCATGAAATAGGTCTACTATAGTTATTTATTTTATGTCGTTTTGTTCTACAACTTTTTCCGAATGACCGAAACATCGGGAATTGCTTTCTGATAACTAATATTTATAAAAATTCAGTTCTACTAGTAGTACTTGCTTGATGGGACGTTTTAGTTTTTTAAATTGTATTCATAGTCATCTTGTAATAGAACTTGATAATACAAGAATTGAATAATTTGTAAAAATTTTTATAAAGTAAAAAAACTATTATTATTATTAGTAAGAAATTGTTGGAAATATTTTAATGTAAATAATAATAAAACATTAGTACAATATGTTTGGAGAAACAAATGCGAGATCAAGAAATGTCAATCAGAGGGTGAGTATCGATATAAATAAACTTTATGTATATATATTTGTAACTGAATTTAGTATAGATCTTTATACAGTAAAACCTAGCATAACGAGTAATAACGCGAAACGAGTAACAATTTTCACCGTATAAATTAAAATAAAATACGATAATGCGTTCCATGCCAAAAAAATACTCAAAAATTGAAAATGACAAAAATAAACGTTAAAAAGAATACAAATAAATTGTTATGGAGTGTGATTCATCATAAGATTTTCTTCTACAGCGGAAAAACAAACCTAGAATAAGAATTCGATTTGCAACAAGAAAAACCCAAATACAATTAGTATTTGTTTTTGTGGATGGTCCAAAATTTGGTAAAAATGCGAGGTCGCATTATCATTGAATGCATTTGTAGCGCGCATAGTTTCTCCTTAGTAGGACGACGCTTCTCAATGTAACGATGTAACAGTTTCCCATGCTTTCATCATTTCCACGTCACTCGTTTTGAGAAAAATCGCTCGTTAAACGGGTCATTTGTTTAAAATAATGCGAATTGTTTGTTATGCGAGATGCTCGTTGAACAAGGTTTTACTGTATTTGCTTTTAATGATATGATTATTAGAATTATATTATTATTGTGTTTGCTGATTTTTTTTTTACACAAACGTTCATTAAAACTAGATTAGTTTGTTGAAATATTTGGCTTTTAATAACACTTTTAACTCATTTAATGTAGACATTACAAAAACTGCAACCTAAACCTGCCAGACCCGGTCAGGCGGGAAGAAAGTTGGTAGGTCTAGGCCTAACTAGAGTTGTTGCGCCATAGGAAGAATGAATATATATAAATAAGTATGTTCTATTACCATTAAATGGTGTCGGATTTCGTTTTTGTTTTTACATATCTTCATTGCCTTTTCTCATGTTTTTAGTTTTTTCTTTATTATGTCCGTTTCGGCGACGTTTCAGGTTTCTGTGGTTCTTGCCTCCCAAA
>JARJDU010025879.1:0-20701 GCA_030264695.1 Lissagria laeviuscula | reverse complement strand
TACAACGGAAAGATAATATTACTACTTCTCTACCGGTAGATGGCAGATTTATGTATATTACTGTTCGCTATTCAAACAGATTTTGAGGTTATAACTAGAAAGTTTATACAATGCGACCGTTACAATCATGAAACGTCAATTCAATTATTTTTCCAGGTCCATCTATTCAAACAATAACTAATAAAAGAACACCGTGAGATCACAAGGTGCGAAAATACAAAACTGTTTAATAATTAGATAAAAAATGAGATAAAAAGGAGAATGTGCATGAGGATGAAGAGAGAGAAGAGATGTGAAATGAGAAAATGGCTACCGGAAAAGCGGAAGAGCGGACGACAAACAGCGTAATTAGTCGGCGGGCAGCGTCGATCAAAATCGTTTGTTTGCAATCACGCTTCGACTCGCCGATTCCGACATGCCACGTCATTTAGCAAATTCGCTTTTGGCTGTTCTGCAAAACGCCGTTCCATCTATTTGCACAAACTGCATGATTTGATAACATGATGCACATTAAACAATTATTTCAAAAGAAAAAGTAATTACAGATTTCTATATGTTGTTTACAGGTTGATTACAGGTTTCTGTACTTTAGATGTACGTCAATTTTAATTTGGACAAGGAAGGCTTGTTAGTAGTGACATCTGGTGGCTGTGGCAATAACTTAAAAACTATACGGTTTGCGTTAAAAATTATCTTTTTGATATGTTTAAGATTGCTGCTGTAATAAGTAGGACATATAACAATATTATTTATTATTTGAATATATGTGGGTAGGTTAATTTACTCGTTTATTAGTTTACACAATTATATCGATTTATGTTAATAGTTTGTGAAAAACTTTCACTTTTGGTTTGTATCATTAAAGCATTTACTCGCTCAAAATTTATTTATTAAATTCAATTACAGAACAAATGACAAATTACAAATGACAGTTGGCTTACTTACCTACATCACATTTGCAAGCTAGGGATGTTCTTCAGACTGTTAAATTTGTATCCGGTCGTTTTTCTAATGTCCCACACACGTAAATTATGAGAATGGCCTCAAGGCGAATTTGAAAACTTTGGCAAAACGTTAAAAAAAATGAAAAGGCAAAACAAAAATGCGTTGCCGGATGGTTGGCCTGTAGTTACTGCCATCATCGTTCCGCTATATTGTCGCCATAGAAAATGCATATAGCCAACGCAAGTTTTCTTAGTGGTGCAAACTACGCACTCGAAATGAGCTCGTACTCTCGTTGTAAAACGTTAGAAGTGTGGTTGAAAGCGGTTAACTTTGGCAAGCCAACATATGTACCAAGGTCCTCAAGTCAACGACGTAATGCCAATATTCGACTGCCGTTTAGCCGACGATTTTAAAACAATTTCTAAGTGTATTGTTTTGCTAACGTAGTGTCATTGTAACTCTAATTATGGTCAACAACAATTATATGTACGACAAATTTTTGGCATTGCAAATCATCTATTGAATTTTTGCCAACACTTTGCCGACGTTTCCAACGTTGGACCGATTGATGACCGAGTTTTGTGTGTTAGCTGGGTTTTAATATTATACACACGCACTCATCTTGAAACAATAAATACTCAGGATGTAGTTTAATTATTAAATATCGTGCAAACCAAGAAATTCAATTTGCTGTATTTTATTTTATTTTTTTGTTATTTTTTTTACTCAACATAATAAACGTTAGCTATCATCCAAGTAAAATCATTAACTAAATCGCTAAATTATATTTTCTTTATCCATTCATTCTCATTTTTGTTTGCTTTTGTTTTCATTATTTCGGTGGATATATCGTCTGATTCCATTTGATCATTACAACACCCCTCCGACTGTCTGTTTTCAGGTCATGTTATGACAGGTGAAGTAGTACTCAGTGCACGCAAACCGCTAATTTGATATTTCCTGTTCATTGCTCACATCTGGAAATTACCAAACAAATGAAAATCCCGCAGGCACCGACTGGTACAAATTAAAAATGAATTCTATTGAAAAATAGAAAAAAAAATGTTTTTATCATTCAAAATAAATTAAACTTGTATTTACTTTAAAAACAGAAAACTGTAATTATATATTTATCTATAGAGTTTTGTGATAAGAAGATTTCTGTAATTATATAGAAATCTGTAATTCTTATACACTGCAATTACAGATTTCTATTATTATTAACATATCAGAATACGCTCAACATAATATTACATTTAAATAAACCTGTAATTTCTAGAATTTTTAAAACTATAGAAATCTGTAACCGTAGAACACGGTAATTACAGATTTCTGTTTTTATTACTGACATTTATGTATGACAAATTTAAATTTTCATAAATTTTAGTTCTTGTTAAAAGTAGAAAACTTGAAAATGCAGTTAGGAATGTATAGCAATGTGCAATAAAACTATCGAAAGTTAACCAACCGAAAAATTTGATAACTCATCTGCCGGAGATGTCTTCGGCGACGATGGGAAAATCTCGACGACAACGCATTTTCCGAATCGTCGATTTGCGCAATCCTCAATTTCCTTCATCGTCGTTGCAATACAAAATTGTTCGTTTCCTTCGTTCATTTTCTTGCTGCATGCGCGCATTTGCCAGCATTTTCTTTGTTCTCTTCGAGAAAATGCAACTATCCGAGATAACGTAAAAGACAATGTTTCGAATCATGTCGATCTTATCGTTTTTTCTTTATATTCTCAACTGAAAATTTATTGAATAAATTTATTGCTTTCAGTAAAATGTAAAAATTCGACAGTTAACAATTGACAGTTGACAGTTAGCATTTGACTGATAGTTGAAAGATTACAGTTTAATCAGTTAATAGTTCTATTTATAGTTCTGTTGACAGTTCAGTACAGTTGATAGTTTTGTTAATAGTTGACAGTTCAGTAGACAGTTTAGTAAACAGTTCAGTTGACAGTTGACAATTGACAATTGACAATTGACAGTAAAGTTGTTTAAGAAATTAATAAAAACTAATATTTTTCCTATAATTTTCCATTTCTAGTCATCTAGCACTATCTTTCAATCTGAATAGCTTCAATTGACTTCAAGGAAAAAGTCTCCGAAAGATTTCTCGGTCTGATTGGCCGGGTACATCATTAAGAGCATGTTGTGACCGCAAATCTGTCTAGAGTCTATTAAGTTGTCATCTGATAAGACAAGCAAAGTCGACGCTGCAACTCCATCCGCGCATCTCGACGGAAATCAAATAACTTCTGGTCCATTGCTGGTAAACAAGATCTTTGCTGAGTGCGCGCATTTCCATTTATTTCTTTTCCTTCTGCTGTCTGGTGAAAAGGGTAGATTTTGATCTCTTGATGGAAGAATGTCTTTAAATCGTAATTTCTACGTTTTGAAGAATAATTTCTCTCTTATTAATATATATCATAAATAAAGAAATCTGTAAAGTAACAGAAATTACAGGTTTCTTTACTTTTTTGATTGCAGGTTTCTTTTTAGGGTTAAATACGAATATCTTTGAGGTTAGATGAGACTGCAAGATATCTACGTAGACGAGACGACCGCAAGTTGACAATGCGCGTTTGGGAATAGCGCGGCGTCGCTATGACGCTATGATCATCACGAGAGCACGATGTTTGTTCTAATTGTCTCTGCGCTTTGTAAATACACGCTGGGATCTATGCATCTATGTTATGTTAGGCGTGGTGCTACATTGCCCTAGATGGTTGCGCATTGTTGCAGATAGTGGTAATAAACCGAAGCGAACGACTCAGATCTACACTTGGGAGGCTTGTATTATGCAACTGGGGCTAACACGTACCTCCATGAATGTAGATAATGGCTGTCTCTTTGATTGCTATTGCGATATTTCATGTTTACTGCTAAATGTAGCATATATGGAATACCATATGAAATCAAAACATAGATACAGTGTTTAAACATTACAGAAATCTGTAAATTATTTAAATAGAAGAAATCTGTAATTCTTAAAGTTAAACATTGTTTAAAAAAGAAATCTGTAATCGTTAAAAACAGATTTTTTTAAGAAGAAATCTGTAATTTTTGCTTTTAACAAAAAACTGTAGTCCGTAATTTATCATATTAAGAAAAAGTGCTGGTGGGATGCGTGCGCGTTTTGCTAATACCGCGTTTAACATGATAATGCCAAGAGTAAACATGGGGAATCCCTGTATTTATTGTTTTCTAGATTTATTGCTTCCATTATCCTCTCCTCCCAGCAGCTCGAATAGCGGGAAGTTTCAGGGCTTGTATCTAAGCTAAGGATGATATCCTTCATTTAGAGCTGCTCGGATGTTGTAATCTCATCAACCGCTAAAATCTTCGTGAGAAATTAATTCGATTAATTATTTAAATTTAGATAGATATTTATTTTGTTGATAAATTACAGAAAACTGTAAAAATAAATATTAAAAAATTTACAGTTTATTTGAAGCATGCAAACAGAAGCCTGTAATGAATTGAACTTGAGCAGTTTTTTTTCCATCTTTATATTTTCCTGAAAAAAATGTTGAATACAAACAAGCAAAGAACTGACAGACAATTAAGTGTTAGTACGGTGCAATTATTGTAAAAACCATTATAAACAGTTTATCGCATGAGTGCATTCGTTTTATACGTCTGGAATTGAACTTTAAACCGACGAGAAGCTAATGACACGTGACGAACGCCAGACAGACGGACAGACAAGACAGGCGTTCGCACCGATTGAAAGGAAATTACAACAAGGGCGCAAGAGGTGAAAGTTCTTGTTGCGTGAAGAACAAATTTATACCTCGCACTTAACTTAACCCCGATCACTCAATTCATTAATTTCCGTGCCAAGGTGTATCATGTTTTGATATCGTATTTATGTGTTCGATTTTACTATTAAATCATTGACTAGTTACTACGAGACGGCAGCACATACTTGTAGTAATTGTATTTAAACACACTGTATATGATAATGATAAAATTTACGGCAAATGGTGGTATTCTGGTATTCGTTAGATGCAAATGAGCCGAAATGGGCAAATGAATTAAACATTAAATAGCAAACTGCATGACAATGGTGCATATGTGCGAACGGTCAACATTCCCCTACGGCGAATGGAGGCGGTTGGGATGGTAGACAAAGAGCGACGGCAAATGGCGAACGCCCGAGCGTGTAATGCGCAAATCTAACAGATTTGCATTAAATATTCACGACTCTACGGATCCGACTGCGTAATCCGATTTGATAACAAATCGCATCCAACATAACGAAAATCGGCATGAAATTGCTTGCGCTTATTGCTTATCACATTTAAATATAAATGTTTTTATTTTGTGTATAATAAATAAATAAATAATTTCATTAACATAAAATGTGATATATTTATCAAAAAATAGAAATATTATAGAAACAAGTGAAGAAAATACAGAAATCTGTAATTTTGCTATAATCAACAAATTACAGTTTTCTGTACTAAATATTGATTTACAGATTTCTCTTCGTGTTAATATAAATAAATGTACAGATTTCTGTAGTTTTTTCATAATTTGACAAATTTTTTCGTAAATTTAAATTAATCACGAAGTACTTTAATTTATTTTCACCCTAAATGGACACAAACTGGTACGGGGGCATTTCGTGTCTGACATGTTGTTTTTTGTTTTAACTCCCTCTTAATGTTTAATTCATAGATTTTTGTAGTTTCGGCATGTGTTTGTAAAGCTAAGGTAAGTTAAGCGCGTCATGCGTCACGCGTCATTAACTAAGCAAAGAATTGGGAGTTTAAACACGAACATACTTACTTGAACACACATCAATGTGTAAAACTAAAACTGTTTTAGGTTATAATACGACAGGCGTGTCTTTCACGTTGTCTTTTTTATTATTATTACAGCTATTACCAATTATCCTATAATCGAGCTAGCTAGCTAAGCTTAAAGTCAATAATTCTACTGGTAGAATTAGACCACAAGGTGGTACTTGAAGTGAAGAGGTATCCCCCATCTATCTAACAACTGTCACTTTTAATGTCGTTTTAAATTGGGTACAATTGATGGATTTTCTTTAGTAAAAAAAATGATAAAAATATATAATTCCTAATTTCTTAATTAATTATTTGATGTGTTTATGTTTTATACAATGTGTGCAAAATAATCGTAAATTACATAATATTTATAGAAATCTCAAATTGAAAATTTGCGGATACCGACATTACAGTTTTCTACATTTGTTCTACATAGCGTCAAGTTACTTGATTTATTTATACTTTATAGTCAAGTCATGCTACTGGATTCGATAAAATTTACAGTCAAGTCAAGCTACTTGACATAATAACACTTTACAGTCAGGTACTTGCTTGATGCATTTTTAAATGTTATATTATAGTTTTTTTAATAATTTTTTTTTTAAATAAATGTAAAAAATATATAATTACTAATTTCTTAATAAATTATTAGATGTGTTTTTGTTTTATACAATGTGTGCAAAATAATCAGAAATTAAATAATATTTATAGAAATCTCAAATTGAAAATTTGGCGTATACCGACATTACAGTTTTCTACATTTGTTCTACAAAGTGTCAAGCTACTTGACTTGTTAGACTTTATAGTCAAGTCAGGCTACTGGATACGATAAAACTTTACAGTCAAGTCAAGCTACTTGACATGATGATACTTTACAGTCAAGTAGCTTGATGCTTTTTGAAATGTTATATTACAGTTTTATTTATATATATTTTTTAAATAAATGTATAGATACCTGTAAATATATTATACTATATTGAGTACATACTGATGTTATAATTTTAAGTATTACACTACAAATTAAATCCAAAAATTACAGTTTTCTGTAGTTTTTAGAGTTCTCTGTAATTATTACAGTTTTCTATTTATTATTATTTTGATAAATTCTTATTGACATACAACATACTGTATATAAGCGAATATAAATCCAAGTCAAATAACAGTTGGAGAGTTAGAAGAGTAGTATAATCTTCTTCTCTCGATTAGCATATGAAGGGCGCGTTTTTTAATGAAATCGCTTCGCGGCTTTGTATCCACTATGGCATTGAAAGGGTGTTGAATCCGGTTTGAATCCGGGCGTGCGTGCGTGTGCGTAGACCGCGTTCGCACGCATCTCGCATTATTTGTTTAATCCGCAAGAGCCAAGAACTGCTCACCCCTTTTCAATTTGAATTCGACGAGTTTAGTGCTCTTTAGAGGGTTGACTACGATAATCATAGCTATGGTATATAAAATTATAAAAAAATGATAATGATAAAAATAAATACAATAAATAGTTTTTTTTTTTTAAATTATTAATAAATATATTAAATGAAGAACAAATTACATTGCAAATTACATACAAGTTGTGAGAACAGTACAATCGAATTTCTTAGATTCTAAAGTTGTGCCTCCTTTGATGAGACTATCCACATCATATGTCATAGATTCTCGGATTGTATCCATCCCGATTTTGAAATCTTGTTCAGATGGGGCATGTAGTTGACATTGTTTTATGCAATCCATGTAATTCTCATACAAAATGTATCTGGAAATAAAATAAAATTTATGCATAATTTTGAAGGCTAAAGAATGTTTGAAGACTAAAACCAGCACTTTGCCGTGGCAAAATTGACAAAGAAGAAAACTATGCCGTTTCATAATTTAATTATCTTTCGAATAAATATGAAAAATTTGAATTAGAATTTACTGTTCTAACAAGAAATGTATAAATGAGAACATAAACGAGGTAAATTTTAGATAAATTTATATTTTTAAAGTTTGGAGCTTTAAACCAGTTTTTTTTTGGAGTGCCGTTGACATGACACGGTACTAAGATTCTTCAGAATTTAATCATCTCTCTAACAAATGTATAAAATTTAAATTTTGCTTCATAATTTTTGCAGAAATTATGTAAATCTGTTTATAAACAAGGTAATATATTAAATAAAATTTCAATTTTTAATGTTTGGAGCCTGAAATGGCAGTGTTCTTTGAATGCAATTTAAATAAAAACGCACAATTTTTTCTAAAATTTAATTATCTTTTAAATAAATGTAAAATATTTAAATTCCGTCAATTAGTTATTCCAGAAATTGCGTAAAAGTGAACATAAGCATAGTGAAATATTGAAAAGAGTTCTATTTTAAAAGTTTGGACCTTAAAACCAGACCCTTTTTGTAGTGCCACTGACCAAAAATGGCACAAAAGCTTTTTGTAATTTAACTATCTTTCTAATTAAATTTCGTAAAATAGTCAAATTGCATAAATTTTAATATGAACATAGTGAAATATTGGAAACAACTTTATGTTTATAGTTTGAAGCTTAAAACTAGACTTTTCTATAGGTGCCACTGATTAACCAAAACACTAAGATTCTTAATAATTTAACTATCTTTCAAACAAATATACAACATTTAAAATTATCCATCAAAATCTCTCAGAAATTTCAGGTCGGTGAAAATAAACAAAGCCAATTATATTTTCAATGTTTGGTGCCAAAGATCAAAGCTTTTTCTTGATGCCATTGACATGACAGGGCACTAAATAACTGTGTAATTTATACCAAATCTATATTTGGCCAAACACTTTTTTCAGAATATGTATAAATCTGATCATAAACAAGGTAAATTTTCCTAGCAAACAAAGCTCTTTTCTGTACATTCACTGACATGACAGAACACCATGCCTTTTCACAATTCAAACATCTTTCAAACGAATATAAAATATTAAAATTTTGATCGTTGATACAATTTTGAATAAATTTGGAAATTTAGAGACTTAAATCAACGCTTTTTCGTAAAGCCACCAACTTTACAAAGCACTAAACCTCTTCAGAATTTAATTATCTTTCGAACAAATGTATAAAATTTAAATTTTGCCTAATTGTTCTTCCAGAACTTGTATAAAAATGAACAAAAACATATTAAACTATTGAAAACTTCTCTATTTTCTAAACCAGCCATTTTCCCTGAACTGGTGCAACATAGAAAGGCATTAATTTCCTTCCTTATTTAGCTATCTTTACAAAGATTATAAAATATTTTCAAAAAAAATTCTTATTTATTTATAATAAATACATAAGTGGGTCAACTAGTTAAAAAAAAATATTTATTAATTAAATAAATAAGGATTAAGTATTACCTGTTTTGCCAAACGGTTTCTTCGTTGACATCTGCACGATCAAGAAGCATGTAGTCCTCTAATTTTTTTATAAACTTATAAAATCTGGAACTTTTGGAATCGTCCTCGCATTCAGCTAGGACCCAACTTCCTTTTTTCTTCACACATTTCTGTTGCGCACTGTTACTATTACTACTAGAAACGACCACAATAATTGTTACTAATAAAACTGAAGCTAAAATTATGCACTTCATAATTAATTTGTTGCTAAAAGTGAAATGAATGAATCATTTCATTCGCTCCGCTACATGATTATGTACTAACATATTATTATCTTATCTCATTTCCTATTATCTGATGGAATTGTTTGTTATTCTAATTGTTTTATTATTCATCATTCAATTGTTTTATAAAAATAATTTTGCAATGTTTATTCTATAAAATGAGTCGACAAACATACAAAAAGAAAGTAATACAGATAACAAATAAGTAGTTTCTGGATTGTCCCAAAACCAAAACAAAAAAGTCTGTGAACGTGCTTCAGACAAAAATTTGGTCAATACAGAGCCAAAAATGACTTTAGACGTCCTAGGGACATCCACAAATAACATAAATTTGGCAGTTCTAGAGCTTTTTTGATTATAATAAAATATTTTGATTAATAATATAATGATAGTATTTTTCGTGTTTTTCAGGATCAATTTTCAGCAGTGGAGGTGTATCCGGAGGTGTCATAATGGACACTTCGAGTGGAATTCCATCACCGCGTTTCACTTCCAGAGGCAACACATTTCGTGCTGTAGCCGGCGACAGTGTTGTACTCCCCTGCGAAGTTCAAAATCTAGGCAAGTATATATATCACTCATCTCTATCTCTTTTTTGTTTTCTAATTGCGTCTGCTTCCATCGTCCTCCAAACTCATTAAACTCGCCTCTGGCGCCACTGCGTCCAACGCGAAAAATCCGATTGCGATTGCAATCGAATCGAACTTAAACTTTATCCTTCGTTTCTAAATTTTCTCTTTTATCCTTTTCCTTCATAAGCTTATCGAAGAATCCTTTCATCCTTATGAACTGCGTTCGGCGTCTGACTAAGCGGCACAACCGCTTCAAAGAAAATCCCAATCGCTTCAAAAGAATGGCGACTCGCGCCGAAAAAGAATGGACGAGCAACGATGCGGAAGATGCTTCTCTTTTGCGCGATGAAAAGAAAAGCAAAAAAATAAAATCGGAGAAAACGTTAAAAGGAATCAAAACCGATGTGGAAAAAATAAGCGTGCGAGTTGAGAGAGAGAGAAAGGAAGGAAAACGGATTTATAGCCATCAGTGGAGGCAAAGAAGAACGTGGAGGACGAGGTAGATGTCGTTTGCTGTGTATGTGTATATAAAATGAGTGTGAGGGAGGTTAAGTGTTAGTGTGGAGTGAGAGATGGGAAATTCGCGCGATTCTTAACGCTACATTAGCGCTCAGCGTCAGAATTTCAAATTTCGATGGGTTTTTCGTCTTTATTCGTCACACTTTGTTTCTTAATTTCACTTTTTGGCAGAACTTACTCCAAAAAAAATTAATTTTTAATTTAAAATCGAAAAACACGGCAAGAAAATGACTGTGCAGAAGAGTTCAACGTCCGGTTGAAGTCCACGCGTCGCATCTAATCTACATTATAATCAGCAATAATCCTCAAGCTCCACAGCAACTGGATCAGATGGTGATCCAACGAAGGGCGAGTTCATAAAGCCTGTCAAATCTCTGCGTCGAATCTGTGTTTGACTAGTCAGTTTCTAGACGTCGGTTGGCGTCGTCATCGTTCAAAAGAGAAGAGAATGCGCGCGCTTGCTCTCGATAAGGGAGGCATCGTATAATAATAGTGGAGTTGGTAATAATGCGAAGATCAGTGTCTACCCCCTGCAAACACCTAGAGCATTAAAATCCAACCTAACCCAACCGGCAGGTAGGGTCAGGCCTTCCTATTGCTTCGCTTGCCATCATTGTTCGCTCGCATGAACTACATACAGATGAGGGTTGTGTATGGTTAGGGGTTGTTTTACGTTCATCACCTGGCTCGAACTGTTACAGATATTTTCACATTTCAGTAGTGGCTTAATAAATTTACAGTTTTCTGATAATATAAAATTACAGTTTTCTGTAATACATTTTTTTTACAGTTTTCTGTTGTCGATAATAGATTCCTATATTTAAAATCAATGAATTACAGATTTCTGTAAACTGTTTTTTTAAATTTTTGAATTAAATCAAACTTAAGACACTTTGTATATTATCAAAAATTACATTTATATACAGAATAAGTAATTACAAAACTAATGAACATAATCGCAGATAATTAGCTAAAATTTAAAGCAAGTTAGCCGAGGTCTAAACCTTAGCAAGAGGAAATTAGCGGTAGGGTTAAATTATAGTGCGGTTAGCGTTAAGTACGGTCCTTGATGACGCAAGAATCTTGAGCACGCGTATGAAGATGAAAGTAAACGTTAATGAGAAAAGCAGCGGGCGAGACGAAGCGACAGGGCGTGTGAGCAAGGCGGGTTTAAGGGCTGGTGCGGTTATCACACGCCGATCTCTATTATTCCCCTCTCTGACCTTCTTCCCTTAATGAAACCTTTCCTAATCCAAACTGTTACTCATACTACTAGTTCTAGATCTTTTTATGAATGATATAAATATATTTTGTATATAAAATAATTTTAGGTTAAGGGTCAAGCTATTATTGACCGTAGGCATATTTTATTTGCATTGCACATGACAAAAGTCCGACTCTTGTCTCTTCGGTTTAGTGCCAGTTCTGTGAGAATTGTTTGTATTGTGGAAAGTCTATCTGTATGCTGACGTACCATACATAGAATGTTTGAGAGGATGGCAAAATTTGCATGCAAATTAAAAGCAGGCGTACGTTCAAACGGGATGAAGTTGGCTTTGGTTGTGGCTGTGATGCTAAAGGCTACTGCATTTGAATGTTGCTAGAGGCGAGACGACCTACAGGACTTTCTACGCATTCAGCACCATGTGCGGCTTATACTGGGTTCATGTAGTTTTGTGTTGATTTAGCAGTTCTCTGAATGGTGTGGTTCTATGCTTGGATACTCCAGGATGAGTTTTATATTTGGTTGTTTTATGGGTTAAATATTTTTGAATTGTTTTTTATTTGCTGAATTATGTTCATATAAAGTAGTTTTCTGTAATTTATGTGTTATATATTACAGATTCCTACAATATACTTATTAAAAATTACAGATTTCTGTAATCGCAGTACTCTAATCATCTATTCAACTACATTATCATCAATTACAGAAATCTGTAACACAATTTTATAAAACCTTCACAGTTTTACAGTTCTTTGTAACTGTCATCTAAAATATTAAATATTCGCATCAAATAATTTTATAAAGCAATAAAGTGAACTATCAATATTGATATCGCATAGATAAAAACAATAACCGTTCCGTTTTTATTCTCCTCCCAGCTTTCAAATTTCAGTTTGCAATAGAATAATAAAATGCTTTGAGATACATTTTAGAGGTTGATATTGCGCATGTCGTAAATTTGGAAATTGCGTCGGTCGCGGCCGCGAGAGGGAATCAGGGGTGAGTAGAGAGAGCGAGAGCAAAGAACTAGCGAGCTAGAGTAGTGGCAGCGATGAGGGATGCGAAACACGAACGTGTTGGTTTTTATTGCCCGCAATTAAAGCACACGCTCGCTTGCACCCGCGCGCGCGCCTCCCGTGTCGTTAAATTTCATTTTCGCTTCATCCGATCCTCTCATTTCCTTTCCTTTCGACCTCGAAACTTATCCACAAATGTTCACACAGTCTAAACCTGTGCATATATTACAGTTTTCTAAAAATGTCGGTAATTACAGATTTCTTTTTTTTTCAAATTGATATAAAGATACATATAAAATTATGTAAACTTTGTAATAGATGTAAACAGCATTGTGAATTCTTTTAAACATAGTTTTATTTTGTTTCAATTCGAAATGGTAACGAGAAGTAATAAAAATAAAAGAAACACAAGATGGCGTTGCTAGGATTACAGAAACCTCTAAAAAGTCGGCTTTTCTCTAAAAGAAACTAAATGATGAGAGAAAAAGGAATAACTACATAAAGGAAAAGGAGAGAAAGTTAATATGAACGCTGTAGAGACGTGTAGAGTCCTCTTTTAAGAGGATCAAAGCCATCAAACCGAGGATTACGAGCGTTTCGATACCCGCGCGTCTCTGAACCCTTCAGTTTTAAACTGCAATCTGATAATAAATGAAAGAAAAAAGTTGTGAAAACAAAGTTCAAACTACAGAAATCTGTAATTTTCTATCTGTATTTTGGTAATTAGTAATTACAGTTTTCTTCTTCAAAAGTTTTTTATTTTCAAGTCGAAAAACGATTATGATTATTATTAATCAAGGAGTAACACGATACATTTTTCATTAAAAGGACGTTTACGGCAATTTGCTTACTCATCCTGATGTTGGTTTGGATGGTGTTATGATGCTACGTTTTCTACCCTTCCCTTCGCTCTTCGCTTCTTCTCTCCTCTTTGCAGACTCATCTCACGCGGCGTGGCGGCCTTTGAATGATTAATCGCTGTCTTCATTTCGATGGAGTGATGATGACTCCAGTGGAAAATATTTTGATTCATCTCTCAGCATTACAAATATCGCTATTCTTTGATTTTCAAAAAATATCTATATTTATGGAAATATATCTAATAATTGCATTTACAGTTTTCTGTAACTGTCGGTAATAACACATTATTACAGATTATTATAGTTTGCTTTAAAAATTATTACAGGTTTCTATATATTATGTACTCTATTATGATTTTTATTAATGAAACGAAAATGATTCAGTTTTGTTATCATTTCTTGTTTGTTTTCCTTGTGGAAAACATGTTTTCAAGACTGATTATTCTGACTTAATTGTATTACGAGCTGTGATTTATCCGCATAGTAAAACATACAAAGATTTTCCTTTAGCGAAAAATCTTCTCGGAAAACAAATTACCTTCGTCGCGCTACCACTGAACAAGTTAGTTAGTACCGCATCGTCGTTTTCGTCATGATGATGAACTAAGACTACGACTAGTTGATTGATCGTTGCTTTTTCCATTTCTTTTTGATTTTATTTTTCAGGATATTTGAATTTTCCATTTGTTTATTACTTTTTTAAATGATTGATTTATAGTGTTACTTATTGATACCTTGCATAACTGGAATTTGCATTTCTGAATATTTTCTTGTTTTGAGGTTAATATAAGTCGTAAATTCAAACTTTCTTTAGTAATTTTTATTTGAAAATGTTTGATAAATTGATAAGTAATAAAAAATATAAGAATATATCAGAAAAAGAGAATGCAGGAAGCGGGATAGTAGAAAATCAACTCTGGCATCACGTCGGAAGGAATATGCGTTAGCGTTAGTCCTCGCCATAAAAATGCAAATTACTTTTGGTGCGCGAATAGGAACGGGAAAGTCCTGCGGCCACCAATTTCCCAATTTTCTCACCACCGATATTCCACGATCGCAACTGCAAAGCATGAAGCACGAAGCGAAGAAATACGCCTGCGAGCACTTCATCATGTGGTCTTAACGATTCTCACACTTTGCACGGCCCCATTTTTTTTTATTTTGAAATGCAATCATAATTTTTCATTTTTATTATCAGTTTTTTATACCTATTAAAAGAAATAAATTAAATCATGCAGAAATCTATAAAAATTTAGAATTACAGATTTCTGTTAACTTTAAATTACAGATTTCTGTAAATTTCTAATTACAGAAACCTGTAACTTTAATATTTCATCATATTGAAAAGAAGTACAGAAATCTGTAATTTATTTTTGTTACTGATAATAAAACCAAATTCTACATTCAAGGATAACAAAGACCGAATAGCAAACAACCGAGCTTATTAAACAAATAAACGGAGAAAGCGAACATCAGAGAGAGGACCTTTTACAGTGTATGCATACAAAGGATATTATTAAAGGATATGAACAGCAAGCGATAACATTCATCCGCGGGCACCCGAATTACGACAAGGACGAAACCTCCCGCTTAGCGAAGGACTCCCCAATGTGCACTAAATTTGAAACGCACAGAATCATCCTCTTTCTGTAACACATACGAATTTTGGCATTACAATTTACATTCGATATAAATCTTTAAAATAAATTCACATTTTTTAATAAAATGTATAATTAGTTTATATTTAAATTTTACTTTAAAGGATAAGAATAATGATAATAGGATATAAGATAAAAAAAACGGTTACAAGAAGATGAAAGACTGGGAGAGTGCAATCGTGCGCAATAAGTGCGGAAATGGTGGACGACGTCCCAAGCGAAAAAGGACGAAATGAGAGGATGAGAGCAAAGTGCGACCACAAAAGGGTTAACCAGGCGTGAGATCAATTTTCGGTGGTCCAGCCGGCCGGTCGTTGGCAGCTAGCTGCAGGTCCTGCAAATGCTACGAGTTCTTCAACAATAAAACGAAAACAACCAAAATGCAAATGGACGTTGGCAAAAAAAAGTTGAAAAAAAATGAATAAACACATAAAGAATATTTTTCTTTTTTATTATTTTGTGTTTCGCATACTTTTTTCATTATCCTTTCACATGATGCATATGCGCTTTTTTTGAATGAATGGAATTAGTCGAGTCTCGTTTAGGAAGAAGGATTAAGGCATGCCAACATTCTGATTGAACAATGGCGGAATTGTGCGATAGGTGAGCGCCAGGATAATGCGGAAACTTGGGAAAAAGTTTGTAATGCGTCCGCTGGCCACCATCTAATCCGACTTCGGCTGCTGACATATTGCTCGGACGTTGTCCCTAACTCTAGCTGCTGGATTTGGAACGTTAATAGGACGTGAAAGTTATAAAGTTCGCATGAGGATATTACTTCCGGTGCCAAATTTCAGATTAATTTTTAAGATATATTATTACAGAAAACTGTAATTTGAAAAATTACTGTGTACAAATTTATTTTGTGATATGCAATAACTACAGATTTCTGTTTCTGAGTCATTTTTTTTAGCTAAGCTTTAAACCGATTTTACGATTGTCTGTACAGTTTTCTATAAAATTTCAACGATTTGTCAACCATTGGGTCGGTCTAGTTTCCAAGACAATAAATATATAGCTTTTTTGCGAGCAACGGAGCAAACCATGCAAATGCAAAAGTAAATAATCGAATAGTTGGTGGCGCTGCGATCGTCTCGTTCATTGTCCCTTCGTTTTTGTTCTCTTCGAGTTTCCAGCCAATGTTTTTAACACTATTGGCACGACTTCAGTTTAATTTCCCAGATAATTTTCCACATAGTTTCATTTATCTACTACTAATGCAAATAAAAATATACAGTGTGTTCCTAGAAAATAAAATTTAAATAATTTCTTCACTGTTTTAATCTCAAAAACACAATATATATCTTTAGATTAAAAAAAAACTGAAAACAAACAGAAACCAAAAACAAAAGCAAGAACACGTGAACCTATTGTTGCATAGAATCAAAGGACTAGGATGATATTTCTACGATTCCTCGTATGAAAGGGATACAACAAAAGGCTCAAGAGTCTACGGACAGCAAGATGTGGCTGTGCTGCGGAGTGCATCAGCTCTTCACCGCTTCACAGCTCTTGGAAAGTCAAACATTGTTAATATTCTTAATTAGAGTCGAGCGCAGTTGATGACGCGACATAACAGAGTTCAGTTTCCACTTTGCAATCATCCCAACTTTTCATTTCCTCTCTTTTTGCCTTTTCCTTTGCTTCACTGTTTCTATTTGGCGTTCAATGAGACGCAAGTAATTAAAATTTATTTGTCTTATAATGTCATGTTTATACAGTCAAACTGAAATTGTTGCAATTATCTTAGAAATACTTGCGCACAGATGGTATATTTTTAAGAATTAAGTTAATGTGTGCGTGTGCGGAATAATATAATGATAGTGAAAACTGTAATTCTAAATCCTGGATTGATTAAGGGTAGAATTAATTAAAATTTAATTGAAATCAAACATTGACGGGCGTCAGGGATGTTAACGATTACACAGCGCTGACCAAAAATTATTCTACGTCTATGAGTCTGAACTATGTTTATTAAACAATGCAAGGCGGTTTTTGATAGCAGAGTGGCGTTAGTTTGAATTATTTTGTGATTTCATGATTACGTGTGGGAACTGCGATATTTATTTAGTTAATTCACAAAAGTTTGACTATTACAGATTTCTGTAAATTTCACTTATTGGCGCTTTAGTTTTTATTTCAGATTAGAAATTACAGTTTTCTGTAAGTTTCTAAAAATTCGCAATATGTTGATTTGCAGCATACCTGGAATTATTGATATATTAATCAGAAACTGTAAATTTAAAGTAAAGCTTACTAAAAATAAATTAATCAATTTATAGTTTGGCTAAAATTAACAAAAATAATATTTGAAAAGTTATTTGTCACTTAAAATTACAGAAAACTGTAATTTGCAGAATAGTTTTTTAGTTACTTTTTTGTTGTTGAGGGCTCAGATTCCTTCTATATCTTTATATATCTTCAGGATTACAGATTTCTATAAATTTTAAAATAATTTCTTAGTCCATTTTTAACTTTTTGCGCATTTTTTGTAAGAAATAATGTAGATTTCTATAAAAATCGAGGTTTTCGTTTTGAAATTACAGTTTTCTGTAAATTTTAAATTGTTTTACAGATTTATATCTCTTGGTAAAATTATCTTGTTCATCATTATTATTAATAGCGTATGAGCAATCAGTAAGGACATGGACTTACCAACAATAGTGTCGCATTGGTTTTTGTTGCAGTTTTTGCATATTATAGGGAAGAGTTGTTTTCTTATTCAAAAATTAGGGAATACAAGGTCTTCATTATCTTGGTTTTACAATCCTGTGCGAGTCTTCTAACTTTCTTCTTTTTTTTTTACGGTCCAGGTCAACTGTGCTCGACCTTTGAATGTTCAGCTTCTTTTCATCATTGGTCTAGCGTCTTCCCAGCTCAGTGTTGGTCTTCTTAGTTTTCTGCGCTTTTCGCATTGATCCTTGAATATTTTCTTTGTTAGGTTTGCTAGGTTTGCTGTTTTTTAGCTTACGATATGACCGGCATGTACAGTTTTTCAGTTTTCTGTAGTTACATTCTTAATTTTACAGATTGCAGATTTCTGTACTATATCATACCGACATTTATATTATATTTTTCGAAATTACACTATACCATCATAAATTTATTTATGTAATTGATGCATTTTAGTAATAGATTAATAAAATTGATTTAACAATCCAATCACAGTTTTCAACAATTTTTATTTCAACAATCTATTGCGTTGCTTGCTAATATTGCATCAAATCATCCGGCGAATTGCAATGCAAAATTCATACATGGTTCCTGCCTGACCTACAAAACATCAGATAGTTTTAATTAAATCCTTCCACCTAGCCATGTAACGTATCGTCAAAATATATATGCACAATATAGCCCAGTTGCTATGTAATCGACAGATTGAACATGCATCTAATTTTAATTAAAATTTTAATATTCCGGTCGATTAATGATTTATGATAATGTTCATCATGTGCGCACAGTATACATAAATGACTTTTAATGATTACGATTCAATTCGAACTCTTTACCTCATTTCATATAAATAATTAATTCAAAATTAGTTAGTTTGTCATTTTAAATAGTTCCTAAATTTTTTTTTTTGTTTTTGGAAAAAAAAATTTAAATTAAATTTTAATTCCGTTCGACAAACCATTGAAAGTATAGGAAATTCCATATTAACGAGTTTACAGTAGCGAATAAAACGAATTAGATAAAAATATTCGCTGATCGTGATTTTGCTGCCGCCGTCGCCTCCAGCGCGTGCAAATTTTTGCTGATTTTTAACATTCCCAACGCTGTAGTCGTCGCACGACCGCACCATTACGGTTTTGTTTTATTTTGCGTACGCGTTCGTCGCTTCATGCAGATTCCATTATGTATGGATGTTTCGCCGCCGTCACCGCCGTCGCTGTCGCATTTTTTACGACTCGACGGAGACGCCTGATTCCATTGACCAATTACCGTCAGCACAGCGCTTAACCAAGACCATTCTAATCACAAAATGCCAAAAATCGAAATTTCGATTATCACAACCTAGCCAAGAAAAAAAGGGAGAGTACTCATTGACAAGAATGAATCAAATCAGGCTCCTGAAGCCTTAAAATTCAGAAAATAAAAGGCTTTTTCAAGAAGAGCTTCAAATTTATGGTGCGCTTTGAGCCCCGTAAAGTTCTAAATCCGCCTCTGGGTCAGTTAAAGTAAGAGAAAGATATCTATCAAGGGGACCAACTGGTATTGTTCCTAACCGCAAGTCCAACACGACCGCATGTTGTTCATTTGTTTCAAACAAACCCCGCCTCTGAACTAATTCCTAATTCATTCCTAACCTATTCTAACCTAACCAAAGGTTTTAAACCTCAGACACAACTTGCGTAACATACTAGAATGAGTGCAAAGTACAAAACGAAAAATCACTCTAACAAAAGGTTTTTGTAATTGGCAGCATTCGTTTTCCCTATGCGGCAGCCTCCACCGCGCAATTTTTTCCCGACGCTAATTTCCAATATGAAAATTCCTGCAGATTCGCGCGTTGTTTGTTTGCGTCCCTCTTCAAATCGATCCTCAACTCTACTCCACTTCACTCAGCCCAGCTCGGCTTCGTTCAGCTCGATTCCGTCATCGCCACACCGCCGCCACAGCCGCAATAGCATTGGTTTTACGCGTGACACTCGAATCGACACGAATTGTTTGGGCGGCGGTTTGCCAACGACCGACACGCGGAAAGGAATGTGTATAGGAATGACGATGGCGCGACTCGCGTGGGGGCGCAGATGACGATAACGAACACAACGCGAAAAGCTGCAAACCTGATTTTAATTGGAATCAACGCAAATGCTGCCCCCAACACATATGAAATCATTAGACACATGTTTTCATAATATTGAAAAAATCGAATGTTTTGATCAGCTTTTATTTACTAAATTTTGAACACACTGTATATTATATATTAATATAAATAAATTAATTATATTTGAATTGTCTTTTGAATAAATAGCTGGGTATTTTTATGTTTAGTATTATATATCTTGGCAATAGTAACAGTAAACTACCTATATCAGGTGTGCATTCGCGTATTGCGAATAAATGGATGAAGAGGATGAGTGGGATGAATAAGGATTGGGGGGTAAAGAGATGTTTTATTTGTCCTTGTGGGTATGAAGCCACATCATCCTGGAATGTGTACGTCGAGAGTAAAGCGCAAAGAGTGGTGGGAATATGTGGCAATTGTGAAAGGGGCGGGTGGTGAGAAGAGAGTGGGTTGAAAGGGGTTTGACTCGGTTGGGGATTTTCCGATTCGAACAATATTCAGATTCATCATTCGTCAGATTTATTTTTGCACGGATGCCGAACGCAAAATTGAGAGAGAGAGAAAGAGAGATATGCCGTGCAATCATCTATCAGCCAGACCGGAAACGTGTAATTACGGACAAAGGATTTGCCTGAATAACGGAAAACAAGGGAATACAAAAACGTGCGGGAAAAGTTTTATGCCCTCGATTACTACACAACTACA
>JARJDU010025863.1:0-16586 GCA_030264695.1 Lissagria laeviuscula | reverse complement strand
ATCAAATAACTAGTGAAAATGATGATTTAGTTAGGAATGATGACGTCGTTCAGTGATAAATAAATAGTTTACCAATCAGCATTATTACTCAACTTGGTTTGGATTGAGTTGAGGATTTATTAAATAGCCGATTGTAGCAATAAAACTTTAATTGCGAATATATCATTCAATGCTTACATCAGATTAATAATATATGGCATATATTATAAAAATAATTCGTTGAAAAATTCAAAGAAAAAGAATTTGAAACCAAAGCACAATTAATATGAATTACTTGTCTTAATAAAATAGCCAAATATGATTAGATATGACCAATGTAATTACATTTTTGACACATTATTTTTCAATACTTTAAGCATAAAGTTTCTAAGATTTGTGAAATAAGCCTGGTTTTTGGGAGGCCTAAAAATGAGCTATTTTTATGATTTTTTTTGGATATTAGATATAAGATAAACCCTTCTTTTTTTTTGTATAATGCAGAGCAGTATTTTTACTTTCTCGAAATATGTTATTCATTTATATATATATTGTTTTTCACCGTATTGGCACGGATACAGTGGGCGGGCTCCGGGATGTTGTTACTCGCTGGCTACATGGTTTGCAAAAAACAGGTATATTATAGAACAACCGGATTTATAAAAATCGAAACTAAATTGAATTCTCTACCATGTAGCATAGGCTTTTTTTTTTCGAAATGCGAAAAAATAACAAAATGGCGACTATTTGAAATAAAGTCATTATTTCGGCTAAAAAAAAAAATCGATTTTCAAATGGTCATATATAACCGAAAAATTAAAATATCTAAAAATCGAAATATGTGTATAATAGAGAATTCATTTTTACGTATTGGAAGCAAAGAATGGACGAAATCGGTTGGATAGATCTAGAGGTTTTAGTTAAAAAAGAATCACAAAAATACAAAATAAACGTCTCGGGGTTTAGTCCCTTCTTAAAATCGTAAATTATTTTATATTACCATTAATTATATAAAATATGAAATTTCTATTTATTTGAATAGCTGATCTCTTGACTCATTATTTATTTGTTTATAGTTGCCAATCATAATTATTTCCATGATATAAGCAACGTAAATATTTAACTCAACATGTACATGATTAACAATAATCTGCAATACCATTAATATTTAAATGAGTAAGTTAAAACTCATCAACATTACCTAATTTATTATACATACATAAACACATCGCATATCTACTTATATATTAAAATATACCTAATCATTTATTTGTAGCTACAATAGTAAATATCTATCTATAGAAAGTTAATGCACTATATATGAAAGAACACTAAATACCTAATTAATTTCCTACAAACAGTTTTTCTTACCGCTTCAGGTATTACTTTCATGATGTGAATCATTTAAACGTCTTGAGATTATTATACTTATGTCTTCTGGCACCCGGACAGCTTTCGTGCGTATTACAGTTTCACATAAAGTCATACGTACTTATATTTAAAGAACTCATTGAGCGTAACACTGCTTCTTTTTTATTATTATTATTAGGTATTAAGCATTAACTTTAGGCCTGCATTTGTTTTCCCACGCCGCCGACGAATGAAACAATGAGCTCTCATCATTGTATTACAGTCTTCTTACCTGACGCACTTAAATATCGTCAAGGTACAAGTATCCGGTCTTCATCATCAGAATTAATTCATACAATGAACTGCAAACACGCTCGCTAAGAAATAAATAAAAAGAAAAATTGCCAACTGACTTTCGCAATGCTTTCGCGTAGCAATTGACTTTTAAGACGAAAGTACTTCAATTTCAATTGTTTTTATTATATACATATAAGAATCTAATAGCAATTAGGTTTTTTTTTAATAAAGAAAAGATGTCCCATTAAATGCTTGTTGTGTGTCTAATTGAAACCGACACATGTTATTATCTCTAAGCTTGAATTCAATTGAATTAATGACAATGGATGTAATTGGGTTAGTGTTATCACAATAAATGTTTAAGTTAATGAGTATAAGAGACCTCAGCAGCTAATCATATGTCCAGTTAATTGCATGTTATATATTTTTATCTTGGTTTCCGTTACGGTTTGATATGTAAAATTACGATTAGATTGCCTTATAATTGCATGTTTTCTTCGCTTTTTTTTATTATAGGACTATGTGGCGAAATATCGAGGGAAAAAGTTGGGCATGGAAGAGCCACACGTTTTCGCTCTAGCGGAAGCGGCGTATGTCTCCCTGCAAAATCCTCATCACAGTAAAGGACACATGAATCAAAGTCTTGTAATTAGCGGCGAATCCGGCGCCGGCAAGACAGAAAACACCCGCTTTATTTTACAATACTTGTGTTCGGTCACAAGCGGCGTGTCCGCATGGGTGGAACAGCAAATCTTGGAAGCCAACACGATTTTAGAAGCTTTCGGAAATGCCAAGACCATCCGCAACAACAACTCCAGCCGTTTCGGTAAATTCATGCAGGTCTGCTTTGATTCACGATGGATGATCGCCGGCTGCATTGTGCAGGATTATTTACTAGAACAATCCCGCATTACGTTTCAAGGTCCTAACGAACGAAACTACCATGTATTTTATCAACTAATTGAGGGTGCCAAGGTATACCATTAAATATATATATAAACTACCTAAACAATGTGTCTCATGTGTCAATTCTTATATGTCTTTTATAGTACAATACAGAGTTTTCACAACAATTGCATTTGAAGCCAGTAGAGTTCTATAACTATTTGAACCAGTCGGGTCACACGAAATGCGAAGAAGATGCCAAAAGTTTAGACAACTTGCGATTGGCATTCAACGTTTTGCAACTACCACAAAACATGTGCAATGGTATCTTTCAAACTCTGTCGGCGATTCTATGGCTAGGAAATTTGTCCTTTCAAGATATTGACGGCGAAAGGTCGGATGTCACCGAAGAAGATTTCAAAATCCTCGAGATTGTTGCTGAGTTACTAGGATTGGACAAAGAAGCACTAAAGCAAGTCGTACTTGTACGACAAATAAATGTCCGAGGGAATATCACCGAAATACCTTTAAAGTTTCAAGAGGTAATGCATTAATCTTGTACATATTGCAGTTCGCCGAAAAGAAAAGATTTCGGCGAACGGAAACCAAATGTAATTTTGCTCATTAAATGTGCATTACTTCCAGGCTGGCGAGAACCGACATGCAATGGCGAAAGCCTTGTACTCTAGGACCTTTGCGTGGCTAATCAATCATATCAACAACTGCACTAATCCAGGTCAGGATGCTACACGATTTATTGGCGTCTTGGACATCTTTGGCTTCGAGAACTTTGCATTAAACTCGTTTGAACAGTTGTGTATTAATTACACCAACGAAAAGCTGCATAAGTTCTTTAATCATTATGTTTTTGCACTGGAACAAGAAATCGTAAGTTCCTCTCCGCATAAATAACCAGAAAGCATGCTCATCATCATTTGTTTGCAGTATAAAGCTGAGGAGATTGAATACAATCACATCGCGTTCACGGATAACACGCTCTGCTTGGAGCTGTTGGAGAAGCCGCCTCGTTGCATCTTGAGGTTGTTATCTGAACAATGCCATATGCCACGTGGCTGCGATGCTGCTTATATATCAAATTTACATTCAGAATTCGAAGCCCACGAGAACTATTTTAAAGGAGAAGATAAAAGAAAGTGGGAAGTCGAGTTTGGGGTGAAGCATTATGCGGGCGGTGTTTTGTATAATGTTAAAGGATTTGTCGATAAAAACCGGGATGTACAACAAGACGTCTTTTTTGATATACTTTCACGAAGTACGTGCGACTTTGTCAAGGATTTGTCGTCTTATCAGGATTTGAATGCTGTTCCTGCTAAAGGAATTGGTAAGTTACTTCGATTTATTTCGCAAGTCACCTATAACATGAATTATTATAGCTAATGGAACCACAACAGTTTCACGTGGAACAAGCAAAGGAAAGTTAACAGTTTCTGACACATTTAGACACCAATTACAAGCTTTAGTCGATGTGCTTCAGGGTACTACCCCATGGTACGTGCGTTGCATCAAGCCAAACATTAACAAAGATTCCAACAACTTCGACAATACGCTAGTCTTAGACCAATTAAAATACTTAGGGATGCTAGACATAATTCGAATCCGGAAAGAAGGATTTCCCATACACATGGATTTTGATGATTTCATTGCCCGATATCACTGCCTATCACGTAATCGCTTGCCTGAAGATACTCGAGCCGCCTGTAAATCACTCATCGAAAGCCACAACATACCAAAAACCGAATGGCAAATTGGCAAGAATAAAGTGTTCATGCGTTCACATGTGCACGAACCTCTGGAAGAAACCCGCAATAAAATGCAAACTGCCAAAGCTGTATTAATCCAAAAGACTTATCGACGATACGCAGCACGTAAGGATTATCTTCAGAAACGCGGAGCGGTATTGAAGATGCAACACGCATACAAGGGCTGGAAGAGTCGTATCGAATTCCTTAAACAACGTCGCGCTGCAATCGTCATCCAAAGCCATCTGCGTGGCGTCTTTGCACGCGAAGTGGCTGCTGCCTTACGAGAAATGAGACGTGTCGAGGAGGAAATGAGAAAGCGAGAACTATTAGAAGAAGAACGTCGTGCAAAAGAAGCTGAAGCCATCGCCCAGGAGCAACAATTAGAACTGGAAAAGAGCGAAAAGTAATTATATCGTAATCTGTTTACAAATTGAATTTATGTAGCTGTTAATACGCATTTTATTTATTCCATATGTGTATATGAGGTTAATATAAGTTATAATGTTAATTACAGGGCTGCGGAAAAGGAAATTGCTGCGTTATCGCAAATGGCGGAGCAGATGAAACCGCGACTAACGGAAGCTGCCACTGAAGCGGTAGATTTAGACAATTTATTTGCTTTCCTATCTGATCAAAGTACGCCAAGTAATAAAATTATTGATGAGATTGGAACGAAAATGGACGAACTCGTCGAAGATTTGGATGTCGAGTTGGAAACCGTAATTCAACAGGAATTAGAAGGTTTAGCGCAAGAGCAATTACAGCAACCTACGCCACCGAAATTAGGTTTACCTTCATTGCCGGAACCTACTGGACCTCCTCCGCCACCACCTCCAGTAACCAATGAGCCACCACCACCTCCACCGGTAATAATACCGGAGGACATTCCTGTAGACAAATCAACGAACGAACCTATTTATGAAGCTGTTTTGCCGCGAGATGAACCACCTTGTGTTTCACCACCGCCACTTCCTGCTCCGCCCAGATTACCTTCAGATTCTCCACATCATAGTCCACCTGTGTCAAGATGTAATAGTACTGGGGTATGTACAAATATATTAGTAATATTCACTCTAAAGAGAAAACAAACAAACATTTTGTTTACAGCCGCAAGCTTGGCGTTTTAATCAAGAACAGGAAACAGCAAACGTCGAAAGAGAAGCACGCCGGAAATTCCGTGTCGATAAAAAATTGCAAGAGCTATCCGAGAGTCAAGAGAAAGAAATTACAGCGGAAGAAATTCACCATGACATGCTAGAGTTCGCAGAGAATTTCTATAATGCACATGAAAGAAGCCCCGAAGGTACTATCATGGCTACGCTGACGCGTAAACGTACCATCGCTGAAATGGTACCGAAATATGAAATGTTAGTTTACTATAAAGGCACATCAATACCAAATTCGCATATTCACATGTATGACCCAGACAATGTGAATATCGCGTGTACAATATTCCGGGATATTTGCAAATATATTCGCGGAGAGTTCAACAATGAACGCGAATTAGCCGTGATTCAAAGCGTTATTGGGCATGCCCTCGAACGCGAAGAACTCAGGGATGAAATCCTTGTACAATGTGTTCGTCAAGCTACCAACAATCCACAACCTGAGGCTACCGAACGCGTTTGGCTTTTACTCTGTTTGTGTGTGGTTGCGTTTCAACCTTCGAAAAACCTATACAAGTATTTTGTCTCATTCCTCAAGAAGAATCTCACACAGGGTGGCAGGATATCGCAATATGTACAATGGTGTTTAGATAATTGCAATAATAACAAAGTTACTGTTCGGGAACATCCGCCATCGTCAGTTGAAGTTGCTGTAAGTACAATTTTTGTATTAAGGCAGAAGTATAGAGTATTTTTCTCAATTATGTGATAATGTTTAGGCCATGAAGCGTTTGGGTACCATCGTATGCAGATTTTTCTTCCTTGATGGACGAACTAAAGCCATTGATGTTCATCCAACTGATACAGCCGGAGATGCTGCTCGTAAATTAGCCGAGAGATTGGGATTAAGAACTTTGGAAGGTTGGGCGATTTATCAAAGTCGTGCGGATGCGGAGGAACATGTGCGAGCTCATCATTATTTATACGACGTGATTGCCGCTTGGGAAATGTAAGTATAGAAGATCGTCGTTTTATAAAACCAATAGATGAATCTATTTGTGCAATAAATACATTTTTTTGTTAATTCAGGAACCAAAATAAAGTGAATTCCACTACTGGTATGCAAACTATGGGCCGTCGAAGTGGCACAGGCGTTAGTAGTGGCGAAAATCGGTTCATATTCAAGCGACGTTTGTTCAAATCAAATCGAGAATTGAGTCAGGATCCAGTTGAAGTGAATTTGTTATACGCTCAAGCTGTTCATAGCGTTGTAAAGGTATGTTAAGCATAAAATTAGCAATAGAAAAATAACTATAATTGAATAAATTTAACTTCCAGAGTGATGACTTCCCCGTCACTGAAAAAGTAGCACTTCAGTTAGCGGGTTTACAAGCGCAAGTAGCATTAGGTGACCCGAAAGATAACAATAAATTGGAATATTACACCGACATTGACACGTATCTACCCTATCGTATTAGTCGAACCCGGGGTGATGATGTCTGGGTTCCTATTATAGCTCATGCTCATAGACAATACGGAGCAGGACGTACAGAACTCACGGCAAAAGCACTTTACTTATCATGCGTAATGCAATATCCATTGTACGGCACGACGATGTATCCAGTTACATACCGTGGTTATTGGTCATACGGTAATACACTCGTCCTAGGTGTAAATTGCAACGGTATCATGCTCATTAAACCAGACGATAAGTTCGTGCTCAACGAATATCCATATCACGAAATCGAAAGCATCATGCTCGACCCTAGCGACAGCTTCATTACGATCACATTGCAACGTCACATGAACGACAACAATCACAAATGCTTCGTGTTCGAGACGGGTCAAAAGGCTGAGATTGGTTCGTTAATTGCAAGCTATTGTGCAACTCTCGCTGGTTGGATAACCGAGAACGAAGCGCCCCAAAAGAAGGTCAAAGCAATGACCAATGAAGATCGCATACGGCTCTATCACAATTTAGTTAATTGCCGTCGAGCACTAATTGATAATGATATTATGAGGAAGCCTGTTGATCAATCTGGCAATTTCTTACGGAACACGCTGCGCAGATTGAGCAAACATAAATTAGATAAATTAAGGCAGGAGCATGGCGGAGATAGTGGCGAAACATATAAAGGATTTCATTACTCTTTCTGGGCATTCAGCCGGCAGCCGTTACAGCAAAGTATTAGCCGTATACCAGAAGCCGAAGAACAAATAATGCTGCAGGTGTTTCAAATTATTCTCACGTATGCCGGTCTGGGTCAGAATGGGGAAGCTATAAGGCGAGCTGAGGATGAACACGTTACGTTGCTGCAATCAATATTGGAACGTTGTATGCGCAAAGAGTCATTGCTCTGCGAGTTATACCTGCAACTGATCAAGCAAACCACCGACCATCCGGATCCTAACTCCCGAGTGAATTTACGCCACTGGGCTTTGTTGTCGTTAGCTTGCTCAGTGGTTCTTCCGCCTCATAAAGCAATGCGTAGGTATTTGATTGCACATTTGAAGAGATGCAGTTCCGATTATGTGACGGAAGAAGGTAAATTTGCACGCTTCGCCGAAAAGTGTTTGTCGAAAACGCAGGGCACTCGTCGCCGGCAATGGCCACCGTCGCGTGAAGAAATCTTGTGCACTATCAATCGAAGGCCGGTCTATGCGCGTTTCCATTTTATGGACGGGCAGTATCATTCGGTTGAGTTTCATCCATCTGCGACAGCTCGGGATGTATTGGAGATAGTGCGTGATAAAATTGGGCTTAGCTCGAATGCCAAAGGATATGCAATCTACGAAGTGTTGGGGAATTCGGAAAGAAGTTTAGCGGGCGAGGAAAAAGTGGCTGATGTAATGGCCAAGTGGGAACGATATCGGGCGGCATCCGCAGCTGCCAATAATACCAACGCAACTACGAAGCGCGCACGACCGCAACATCATTTCTTCCTCTTCAAGAAACACCTGTTTATGGACACATTCATCAATTTGGGCGATACGGTCGAAAAAGAATTACTTTACCATCAGGTATTGCATGATTTACGAGCCGATCGGTTCCCAATTACGGACAAAGAAGCGGTGAGTAATACTGAGTGATTCCAGAAACAATCAAATGCCTAAAATACCTCCTTTTTGCTTATTTTATATTAATAATATATTTAAATATATTGTTTAGATGATGTTGACTGCGTTACAAGGACAACTGGAGCTTGGAGACTGTGATGAAATCCTTCATGATTATAGAACTATTGCTTGCCATTGTTTGCCAGCTCGATTGGTACCAGGACTACCACAGGAAGGAGTCGCCATGCATCATCAATCATTGCGAGGCATGACTGCATCGGAAGCTAAGCAAGCTTTCTTAAATCTCATTCAAAGCTGGCCTTTACATAAAGCTACTATTTTCGACGTCATGGTGAGTTTTGCCAATTTTATGCTCAAAATAAGTTTTTAACCAATTTAAAAAAATGAATATACATATTTGAAATACTTTCTGTGATTACAGCAATCATTCACATCCAATTGGCCTCGAGTATTATGGCTGGCAGTGGACCAAAAAGGCTTACATTTATTGGAACACAGATCGCGTAATACTCTCTGCACATATGAATACAGCAGTATATTAAGTTATTCCCCGGCTTTAAATTGCCTAATGATTATCACCGGCACGGCATGCAAACAAAGTAAAGTCATTTTGACAACGGCACAAGCCTTCCAAATTGCAACATTAATCAAAGAATACATGGAAGTTTTACAAAGCGATATGAATGAAGTGAAACGCGCCCAACAACCTCGCAGTCGACCGGTCAGCGTATTACATCCCAACAATATGTTGGTACCCCCACAGCCCAGCTAGAAGAGGGTTCATTTCGCTGATCAAGTAACATCTGCCGTCTACTAAGTTATATTTGTGGGTATATTTGTGATTGCTATATTTCTTCGTGTGACCAATGTGAAACGAAGAAATCGATGTGTTGTGTTTAGACGGTTGATGTTGCTTCATTAGCGGAATTGGTTTACAAAGATATTTATATGTACAAAGACATAACATCAAACTATCTAATATTATAGCTAGGAAAATTGAATCAAAAGAAAATATGTAGTTACATGACGTAATTTTTGAGTTCGCACTCGGCAAGAGTACAAAAATAGCGATCAAAGTGTATGAATTATTTTCCCAAACAACTAATTGCACTACTATCATTGAAATATTAAGTATTATGTATCAAGACTGAATTTTATCAAATCAATAGCATTCGACATGCATTTTTATGGCGTAATTCCATTTGATAGCGTCGAACAACGTATTAAGACAACAAGTATACAGAATATACTCGATTATTATTAATCTTTTCCCCCCTGTTAACAAATGGGGCTTCCAAATGAGTTGTGAGCATTATTTGATAATTTTAAATTATTAAAAGCATATTGATTATTATGTAATAAATATTTATATACATATTACTATTATATGAAGATATATACAGTACTAGTCAGTTATAATGTACATAATTATACTAGTTAAAAATAGTTTATTGCAAATTTCCAGATAATTGATTAAAGAAATCAATGCTCATGAAGGTATACACAAGTATAAGATGTATTGTATCACATTGGTCATGCATTCTGTTGTTTCTCAATTGATGAAAAGACAAATGAAAATGAATGAACACTTATTTTATCAAATTATGTATGTATATGATAAATTGACATACAAGACAACATTTAGTAGGATGGATTTATATCAAATTAACTAAATAATAAATATAATTTACTGTCAATGACCGTATAGCAAGAGTACGCAATGCGTTGGGGCTCTCTAACGCCGTAAGTTTGTGTTTTTTTTCTTGTTGCGACGTTAAAATTGATTACAAGTGATATCAAAGAAAATAAATCTGCTAATTACACATGGAAACAGTAACTGTATGAAATCCTACTAACGTCAGATAATTGTACATCATAATTATATTGAACCGCCATGTCCCATAATGTAATGGCGTTATATTCGTACATTTGGTGATTAATCGTGGCTTCAAGAAACAAACTATTGTAATGAACATTTATCATCATTTAAAGTAAATAATTATAAAATATGTTACGCACAAAGTGTACTCGAAGTATAAATACTTTTTGATTTTTGCTTTTTGGTGCTTTTAAGTTTTATAAAAGATGTAAATCTAATCATTTGTGAACTATAGTTACTTATTTTCTGTAAATAATAATTTAACTTAATAATATCTGAATACCCATCGACTGGTTTCAGTTGTTCATGTTTTAAATAAAGTTTGAACAACTTACAAAAACATTTAAACTATTAGACCCCGTTCACATGACATGCACTTTTATTGTATGCGTTTACATGCTTACGCCCGAAACATAAAAACGCGCGTTTGCCACAACATGCACTTTTGTTAAATGTGTTTTTACATGCTAACGCGATCGCCCGAAACATGAGAACGCGCGTATTGAGGTAGCCCCACATCTAGCGATACGCGACACGCGTTTTTTTCACGCGTTGCAATCCTATCAGTGTTGCTTGATTTCGGAGCGATTGAGCTGTACATTTTTTCGCATCGGCACAGCTGAAAGAAGCGAAACAACGGCTTGAGTAAGCGAACAGCGGCTCCCCACAGTCTGTAAATAACGATTGACGAGTATCGCTAGATGTGGGGCTACCTTTGAGATCATGGTAATATGAGATGGCGGACGTTCAACGTCTTAAAAAGCGCTCGCCATGTGAACGCCATCACAAAAACCTATTGCGCATTAGACGTTCGTCATGAGAACGGAGCCTTAAAGTCCAAATTGAACACATTTGCTACACAGAAACAAAAAACTAATTTAGGACATCAATTGTTTATCAATAAACGCCATTATTTACAAATATATACATAGGTTATTATATAAAATGCAGCTCACATACAAAAGTACAAGTTTATTAAGAAAAAATAATATTCAAAAACTTACATACAAGAATAAGGATAATTCAGTCCATTTCCATTACTTTGCTAATATGCTCATAACCAGTTCTCAAAAGATATTCGAAACTTTTATTATTTTGCAATTCCAGAAGATCAGGATGATTCAGAAGTGAATTCAGTGGAGGCAATAAAGTCTTTGGATCTGCGCCTATTAAAACAACAGCAAAAATGCATTAATCTCAAATCAAAACAATTGTTATACTTAATATTACTCACCCAAAACTAACGCTAAATCCACAATCTTAAACATGAGTTTATTCTGAAGAATTTCAATTGGCGAATCAAGATTTGTATCGTTCCATTGATCCCTCAGAATTGCACATTTCCAAACATTTATAGCCAAATCGCTTTGCAACTCTTCGTCAGTTATAAAACTCAGTAAATCGAGCGCTTTCTTAAAATCCAATTCGGTTGCATCTTTATATTCTTCACATGTATACAAATGAATCAAATCCCTAGGTTGGATTACACTAGGTTTTATACTATCGTATCCATATTGTTGAAGAACATAATCCGGTAATTCTTCTTGATAAGTTATTAAGTCCAAATGCATGTTAATATCGTGTATATTTCGTTCGTTTGGTTTATTACTAGCAAGTGCAGCCAGTTTTGCTAAACTGAACATCGTTTTCTGTCGAGTCAATGAATCCGATTCGGCAGATGCTAATTGCATTAATATTGCCGAAGCATCTAGATATTTCTCGTCGAAAGTATTTTGAATCCAAGATAATGTTGGATGTGTGGTGAGAAAATTTCGTAATTCGTTGTTGGTTTGTGTTGGGGCATCATGTCGATTACATAATGTTATTAGTTTACCTTGTTTGTTCTCTTGGAGGTACCAATTATAGACGAAATTGGAAAAGTCTTGGTTTTTAAAGCGTTCCAAGTATGTGTCCAAGCGCGATTCGTTTTGAGTTTGTTCACAGATCATGATTAGTGATTCAAAGTCGAGGTACTTTTCAGCTAGGGATGCTGCTCCTTCCCATTGACATTCTTTAACTAAACAAAGAGAAAATTAAATTAATTACAACTCATGATATTGCAATAGTATTGGACTTACTCAGGGGTTGAATTAAACGCTTGCGATCAGAGGAATATTGCTTTAGCATAATTTCTTCATTAGAACTTCCGTGAATACTTTGCAAGTGCGATTTTCTAGCGTCTAAAATTATATCGATTAAAGCAACTAGTTGCTCATACAAAGTATTTTGTAAATCAATTTCAGTCGTGGCTTTGGCTCCATAATCAAAAGTTAAATTTTGCTGAAAACAAAAGAAACAAATCACATAAAACTTTGTTAATTTAGTTTATTTACTACTCAAGCGCAACTGTTAAGACACTATTTACGTACGAACAGAACAATTGCGCTCAAGCAACGCAGCGGCGAGTGCAGTAATTCTCACGCGAGGCTCATGCAATGCTTTACCTATCCCCACTAGAAAAAGCGTATGATACATGCACGAAAAGTGTACGGTTGTGCGCTTTTTGTCTAAAACGAACGGTAGCGTAAGGCTAGTCTTTACAAGCTATGCGAACCGTGCGTTTTCTTGCGCTTCACTGCGTAACCGTAGGAAAAACCTCTTACCACTCTCGTTACGTAAACTGACAGTAAAAAAAGAGATACCTGTAAGATAAAACTATCCATTAATCCTTCCTTCCCACTAGCTGCAGTCCACGGTAAATACTCAGGCGCAATAGATGTAACAGCAGGTTCAAAATATTCAGCGTAAACCTGCCGATAACTGATAACACTTTTCATCACATCCAATATCACACAATTCGTGTTCATAATCAACAATGCAATTTCACCAGGATTCATATCCGAGTGCGCCGACGAATCACAATTCTGAACTAATTCGATGATCACATTCTCGAATTTGGTCAATTGACTATAGAAAATATTCTGCTTCGTTAGACCATTATCAGTAGAAATGTCCAAATCGTTGGTGGCTAAATCAATTGCCTTCTGAATAATATCATCGTGTGGTTTGCTTCTCAAAGCAATTGCAGCAATAATTTTCTCGCTATTTTCAGCTAGCACGTAAGCTGTTAGTAATGGCGCTGAGCGGAATGTAACAGCTCCCAGACGCTTCCAAAGATCGCAATCTTTAAGAAACCTAACGAACAATGCGTGCGATTGTTGCTTGTCTTCCAATTGTTGAGCTACTTGCATAGCATATGAACTTCCTAAACCTACAGGTTTATTCATCCAATGTGGATCATTAGCTGGTGTATCATTCAGAAGTTCATTACTGATGCTTAAGATGTAACGATCGAAAGTTGCATCAGTACCAAGTACGTAGTTCTCATCGAATGGGAATGTTTCAGCTATGATGTTGTTTCTTTCAGTCTGTAATTTTTTTCTTTAAATATAAAAAATTTACTTTATAATTCGTTCAAAAATACATACCAATTGATTATGGACATGGTAAATAAACGCAGCTTTTAATTGGCCGATTCCATCTTTATATGCGGATTGTAATTCGTCCGGATTGAACGAATACAATGTAAGATTATTCATTCCAATCTCATAGGTAGAAGTTTCTAAGGGTGTACCAGTACTCATAATACTTGTATTAAACTCCATATCAACAGCCGACACCGAAACTAAACCATGATTACGTGAGAAGAAAACTGGTGTATTGACACAAATTGAACCACCGAGTAAAAAATCTTGTGGAGAATTGAATTCCAAACAATCAGGTTCTTCGTGCGGTTTGATAACGGTAATACATCGATGATTATAGATATATGAACTATTTCCCGTTAATAAAAACCTATAGTTGAGACTATCTCCAGGATTCTCTTCGGAATAAAGACCGCTAAGCCTTATTACATTAAAACTAGTGAAATGAGCTGGATTATGTGACGTATCCACATTGATCAAAGCATAATGGATTTGCGGTGAAATATGCATATTCACAGCGGCTGCTAACAAAGTGACGCCATTCGTTTCCGGCTGTAAATCCAATACCCACGATTCAACATCTCCTTGATCACCTCCACAATTCTCCCAGAATGTATTAAAAAATCCTTCTTTTACTGGACGTGTTAAGTCGGCTGCATATAGAAATTCTTCAGTGTCCTGAGTAGATAATTTCCATTTTTGTAAGGAATGTCCTGCTAGAATGTATACATTCCATGTTGTTGAGTCCAAAGCCATTCCTAGCACTCTTACAAGCCTCTAAAATAAAATTATTAGATAAACATTCAATTATATATAAAAATGTTCTTACAGTTTCTGCAGATGTATCTGTATTAATTGGACCAAATATAAAAGAAGACATTCTCTTACTGATACCTCCTAACCATCCAGAAGGCATTTTCAGTGTATGGCAAGTTAATGATGCCCTTGGAGCTTCTATCCTCTGTACAAGAACAATAGTACAAGTAGTTGTTGCCAAGATGCATCCCAAGCCTTCAACTGCTGTTAAACTATCGCATTCTTGCCCTTGCAAATCAATTTGTTGTTCTACAGACATTCCTTCATGAGCAATTGCGGGCCAGTATCTGACCACACCTTCAGGTGATACAGCAATGCAAGACGGAAAATTGTTTCCATTTGAAAGGAAAACTGAGACAAGTTCAGCTCTATGAGCCAAATCACTTTGAGGAAGTTGTAATTCATAGCATTGGTTTGTAATACCACCTCTTCGAGGAGTTGTAGGTTGTGCTAACTGTGGTGTTATTTTATATTGCCATATAAGCAAACGACGACCGCATACTAACCAAGCATAGCCACATTCAGAAGATATTCTTGCTGAGACTACTGTACTACGTTCTGCAAATGTTAATGCTTCTGTAACAAGGACTGGTAATGGTTGACCAAATCGTTCGACGGTGTTTTGTTGAGTTTTTAAGATGATTTGTGCTGTTGTTGTTGATCTGGCTGATACACTAAGTCGCCTAAATTGGAAATTAAGTTATATTTTATTTTATATTTAATTTGTATGGATTTAGGTTATAACACTTTAAACTCACGAGGACTTTCGGAAGACCGAAGGTGCAAGTAAACGCTTATTTGTTGTGCTTTGTCGTGATCTGGGAGAAAATGGACTTTTGCTACCAAACATTGAAGTTGAAAAACTCTTGTCCATTGTGATTATTTCCTTTTTCTTTAAAATAAATATGAAATGTACCGGTGTTTACGGCGGGAACATGAGGAAATTAATTTTAAGTTAGGCAACTTTTATAGCTTCATTACGCGAGAAATTATATATATTTTGTCGTGACAGAGGACGTTTTTCTGATGCCAGAGCATATTGCATTTTCTCAGATTCCAGGGTCCACAAGACGGAATGAAAAGCGAAAAGCTACATTATGTCATTTAATAGTTATATATTTTTATTGATACAGAAATATATTAAAATAAGCACGTTCAACGCGCTTGCAATGATATGGAAGGAAGTTTTTAATTGTTGTTTACAATGATTTTATTTATATAGCAAGAATGCAATGTTTTTCAATCTTTGTTAGTCTTCTTCACTTTGTCGCAATTTGAAATGAAATCATTTATTCAAATCAGCGTAACTACGATGTCGCTAAAAGACGCATTGCTCATTGATACTGAGAGCCATTGGTTTTTTAAATATTATTTTAGTCGGTTGCTATTAAGACAGTAAACATTTACAAAATTTTATATCTGAGCTCAAGTTTTCTAATAATTTGCTGAATTTAATATAGTACTAACAAAGATTACTTATACTACATATAGACAACGCAATGTAGTCTTGCAATTGACAAACTACTAAAAAAAAAGCAAAAATGGTAGGCCATATTTTGTTTTTCAGTGTTTTTTTAGTTTATTCGCTAATAACTTTAAATTAATAACCCCACAGAAACCAAATATACATATTTATAAAGGTCTTTAAATTCTCTATAAGATAGAGCTTAGTATGACCTTTAAAGTTCATGAACTACATGTCCATAAAATTCGATCGAGCAGTTGTATGTGAACTTCTTTTATAAATAAATATTCTATAATATAATGCATTTCTCAATATACAATCCCTCGTCGTGGGTTGCCTGCTACCCAACTCGGGCAAGTACTGCAAAGTCTTACGAAGTTCCCTTGACACCGTTGTCTCTTGAATCCAGCGTTGGCTGCATCCCAGGATACTTTTGTTCTTCCTGCTTTCTGTTGACAGTTGCTGGGTTGACCTTAGACTAATATTTGCCGATTATTGCTCCTGCTGATCAGCGAAATTTTTGCGTCGTCGAATATTGCGACTAAC
>JARJDU010025819.1:0-12260 GCA_030264695.1 Lissagria laeviuscula | reverse complement strand
GCGTCACAAGAGACTCAAACAATTCGTTATTGACATTAGTTTAACGCAGTTTGTGTTAGTTTCATGCCCATTGCTCCTTAGCCAATAGCGAAACAAAACTTGATACGGCGCGAACAGTATATTCAATTAATCTAACAAGGGAATAGGGGAATTGATTCTTTGTTGACGAGCTTCCTATATTGAAGCGCTTAAGCCCACCAGGAGCCCGGTATTTCACACATTTAACCAAGAAAACCGAGTTTTTATATTTCCTGCAGTTATTCTTCGAACGAACGAAGAAAAACGCGGTAGACTCAATATATATATACGGACTGCTGGAAGTACCAACTTTTTGTGCTTCCATTATTTCCGGTATGTTGTTCGATCTGCTCTTTGTTCCGAGTTTCAGATGCCTCCGTTACCGGAGCGTGCAACGCCGAGCCGTTTGCGATCAGCGTCAGCATCCGCGTGAGCAGCAAGCAGAAAGAGCGATTTACCAGAACGAATATGAATAATAATCGTTTATCAAGAACAGCAGGGCCAAGGCAATGTGAATGGGACATTTATACGAGCCAATTATTACACTCATTCTTTAATTTTGCATTCTTCTATTCTTGTCAATGGTCGCTCATTATATCGCAAAATTTTATTTATTGCAATTTTTGGAGATTTAAAGAATACATATAAATAATTTGCGAATGTTCAAGAAATTAAATTAATTAGTACTATTAATATAATTTTGATAAGATTGCTAATTGTTAATTTATTTGCAAGAGGCAGTTTAAAATTTTCGGTGAAAATCAATTATGACTTAAGAAAGTTAATATTGTTTCGTTTAGTCAAATTGTCTTTATGCTCCAAATTACTATATTTATCATATAAACATATTTATGTATAGTGTATTTTTGATATGTTTTTTTCTATCGTTCCAATATAATACACAAATTTCCGGTATAGATTTCGGGTCGGAAAATAGGCAATGACTCACCTGGTATGGGAAATACGAGCATGAGAAGTATCACGTATTGCTTTAAAGCTAGTGTAGCAGCATGCAGCAGTCATGGCCACCTTCGATATAAGCTTATGCGATACCCTCGCTAACAGCTAAAATTGTGTCACAATGCAGGTTATTATTTTATGGTGTGCTGCAGTTTGTTATGTGGTTACATTAAAGTATCGCAAATTGAAAATAGCATATTTCACACTTCGGGTTGTTTATCAATATCCAATGTATGGTCTACACACTCAAACTTTTCGTCATCCAAGTCATTTCAAGTAAAACTGCGGCACGGTGTTTAAACTGAACCAGGCATGATCTCCAGACATTCAATTACTAAGAACTCTCCATGCTCCTTCAGAGTTTTTGCAGATGTGTTATCCAAATACACCGACTAGCTTAGGCAGTGATACTTGACAGGAAGTTTGAGAGAAGTCATGAACATGTACACAATATATGTACTATTTTCCGCCCTAAATTAGAGTTATGTTGGTATGAAAATTGTTCACCTATTTCACAAATTCTAATACTGCCTACTTAAATTTAGGACACTTGAAGTCCGGATGCTAAAGAGACTCTTTATTATTTTTCAAGCAATTAGTATGAATGCTTGTACGTTCTTGAAAAGAAATAAACATTTAAAAATTGAATTCAGACTTTGAAGTGTCTTAAATAGGCCGAGCATTGAGATAACAAAGTTTAACATAGGCAATCACATCCACTTACATTTTTACGTCATTGGTCTCTTTAAAATGAAGTCTACCACCAATTGTATTTGAAGCAATTATATATTAACATAACCTAAGTAACCTAGCATAGGTACAAAAACTATTGAAACGCGCTGAAACTACAGAAATCCTAATTTATATGCGCTAAACGTATCGCCTAGGCCTAATGACGTCAATTGCAAATCAAACCAATGCTTTATGAGCGGTAGACACCACATACCACACGATCTTCTACATTGAAATACGTATGGCGGTTTTACCAGGCGTAAAGGTAAAAGTTGAGTAAGGTTAAAATAACAAAATTTGTTGTCGATAAATATATAGAAAAACCTTGCATAACGAGCATAATTCATTCCGGTGTTTTACTCGTATTGCGAAACACTCGTTAAGCGAAACAATCTTTACCGTATAAAATAATATAAAATATAATAATATGTCCCATGCCAAAAAAATACACAAAAATTGAAATTTTTAACAAAAAAATACCAAAATAACGATATGTGTAACATTTATTCAAAGAAAAATACATATAAATTTTTAAAGAGCGGAATAAACTAACCTAAAATAAGAATTCGATTTGCTGAAAACAAAAAAAAAATCGAAATACAAATTCTTCTTCTTTTTAGCGGAGAGCCCTTTCTGGTAGCATTAAGACTCGATAGAGCCTATTCTACTAACCCTCATTTAATCGCTATCGCTTTCCCAAGTCAATTTCTCTTAGAAATAGAAGAGTATTATTAAGGGCAATGCCTTTGATTTTACCATGGTCAATGTGTGGTTTGTCTAGGTGTTTAGGTGTCTTACTCTTTTCAATGCTAGTTTATTGCATCAGCATGTCAAGTATTCTATGGTTTCCTCCACTTCTCCACAGAATCTGCGTATAGGACTGTCTGCCAGTCCAACTTTAAGAAGGTGATATTTTACTCTCCAATGTCCTGATAAGACTCCCATATGCGTTCTGAGCTGCTTTCTTGAAAGGTTCAGAAACTGTTTGTTTTCAGCGGTCCGCTGTTCGATTAGCCTTAAGGCTTGTCAAAGACCGTTAGCCTTTTATTCCACGTGGAATTTTTGCCATGTTTATCCCTTTTTTGGTTGTTGTTTTTGAAAGTAGCGGCGGATGGTTTGGAGTCCATCAAGAAAACGGTGGCTCTTTAAACCAGCTGGTCCGCGTTTAGGTTAATTGAGGATTTTTATGCAGTCGAGTGTCAGTGCTGACCTGACCTTATATGAGCACAGGGCTTTTAGTGCCGCTTGGCTATCGCTGCATATGTAGATATGCTGCCTTCGATAGCTCGACAGCCCCTAAACAAATTAGTAACATATTTAATGCTTTTTTACTAGAAAGTTGTCTAGAGACATTTGTTTTTACAAACGGTCCAAAATTTGGTAAAAATGAGACATCACATTATCATTGAATAAATTTGTAGCGCGCATAGTTTCTCCCTAGTAGGATGATGCTTTTCAATGTAACAATGCAACAGTTTGCCATGGTTTCAGCAATTCCACGTCACTCGTAATGCGAAATATTGCTTTTTAAAAAAGTCATTAAAAAAATTGGCTTGTTATGCGAATTGCTCGCTATGCGAGGTGCTGGTTAAGCAAGGTTCTAATGTATTCTTTTACAACTAGTCTACTGTTAGGAAATCTTTTTTGCAGCTAAAACAAGTCCTTGTACATAGCCGTTTTGCAATGAATCCATTTATATTTTGTCAATTAGTCAATTTGAAATGACCTATGACTTTTCCAGAAAGAGTTGGGTATCTATATTGATTTCATTTTTTCTGTTTTGGTTTCTGTTTGCGCCATTTTGAATTTAAAAAAAAACTAATTTCAATTGTAAATATGAACACATTTTTCATTTTACCGAAAATAGAGGTTGGTGTTTTACAGACAAGAAAATTCGATACTTTAAAGTGAGCTATGCTTAAAGCATGACAATCCATATTTAAATTATTATTAATAAATTAAATTTTGCACATTAACTAATGCTTTATCATTATTCTGTCAAATGATTAACATTTTATTTTCATTTGTTTTAGGTAAGTTCTAAGGATGAAGCTGTCTATATGCTACAAGTGGTATTATGACGCATAAATGCGCGTAAATTATTAGTCGATTATTGAAATATTTCAAGATATTGAGATTTTTTATGAATACTCAAATGGTTAAATGTGTGACAATTTAAGTACGTAAGTAATGTCTAATTAAACTACCATTTTAATATTTTAATTAATGATAATTGATATTAATTCAAAAACAAATAAACAATATGCTCACACTTTATTAATTAGCAAATTTTATCAAACAGAAACATCTTAATAAAACTCCAAATAGTTTTATATTTAGTATTGTACTAGCGGGTTTCCAGATATTGCTTGGGGTAGCTTTCTATAAACAAAATTAATAATTATTCAACCTGATTTTGTAACATTTTTCATTTTTCCTTCGTAGTAAACCTCGAATCTCTTTTATTTTAAAGAAACCAAGTCTTATTTATATTTTCCTATTTTTCACTTACAGTATGTATACCAGTTTTGGTTAATTTAAAAAATTTGACAAAAACATACAAACATGTTATATATATACATACAACTTTTTTGTGCCCTGAAGCTTGAGTAATTTAAATATATACAAAGTAAATTAGTTAAATAACTAAGCAATTGCACAGTCAGGTGTAAAACCAGAACTGTAAGTAATGTCGATGGCAGCTGAACGTAAAGCAAGTTGAAAAGTCACCCGGTTTCCAGGACAATTTTTTCGACGTGCGTTCGCAGTGTAAATATTTATCCAGTGACTGACTTTTGTCAATAGAGTAAGGAAATGTTCATACCATCACCGGAACATGCGCAGTTAACACACCCACACATACACACCCTTGTTCACCTATTTAAAAGGCAACGCCTGGGACACATGCACAGCAAAATACGCTTCGAAACTTTGATTCAAAATCTGAACGGGAACGTATTTGTTGACATAACGAAATGACGATTGCGATTAGATACCCTCTTCCAGTTATACATTCGCTGTGCTGTGTTACTCTGCGCCAATTCGACTACAAAATCATGACAAAATGCTTATAAATGCGAACATTTGGTCCATCGGCATGAACATATTGACAAAGATGGAAAAGGAGCAGCTGAAATATTAAATCCCTCTTTCTTGGAAAATATTCGCTCCTTTTCAAGAGTCAAATTTGATGTCTAACGCTCTCACATTTCTGCTGTCTTCTTTTCTCTGGTCAATCAGAAAAAAAATATATTAAGAAAGAATTGATATAAATGCACTTATCAACTTCTAGCTTATAAATAATAGAAGCTGCTGAATTCTTGGCACTGATCAAATGATAATGGCCATGTCTACGCGTTGCCAACGACTTGGGCCATCCCTTTAGCGGAACCCAACTCGAGAATATGAGATACGAATATTAGACCGAATTAAGGGAATAGGCGGAACAGGAACAGCATTCAAATTGTGCCGAATTATGGCATAACTTCCAGCAACAAGTCAACTTATTATGCCAACTATGATAAAAACTCGTGGGAGTGGCGGAAACATATTGTTCTTGTTGCGTTTAGTTTCTGCGTTGTCATAAATCTGTTCTTCGCAGTTTTTCTTTGTGGTTCAAGTTTTACATTTCCATGAATTCCTGTGTTCAGTGAGTTTAGAAAACAATTTTGAAAGCAAAAAGTATAGAGAAAAAGTTTGGGTAATTTACTTTGGAAGGGTTTGAGCTACAATTTTTTTAGCTTTTTGAGGAAATAAAATGTAGAGAAATAAGAAAGAAGTTAAAAATGTTTCTTTAGAAAATAGAAATTTACATAAAATGTGCAATTATTTAAAGTTTGTTTTCTTTTAATTGCAATCTATTTCATCAAAAGTTTCATATATGCTAAATTCAGAATTACTTGCAGTGAACACGCAGCAGTTAGTAATAAATTTGTTATAATTTTGAGGCAAGATAGATGATAAAATAGTTATTATAATTAGATTACTCTAAAACTACAGCAACTAAATTCAATATGAGAATAGACCTTACATTTAACAAACTTAGCTTTTCTTCAATTTTTAAAAAACGTATTACGTTATTAGTTTATTCTGCCACGGAATAATATTCTAATAGAAGATTTATTCGCCACTTTTCGTGATGCCAATTTTTAGAGCTCATGCGCCAAAAACCCAACCGCCAACATGGCGGTGATTGTCCTAAAAGTTCGCACTTAGCATAGAGTATTATTTAGTCGAGTAGCGAGAAGTTTAGTAACGAACCTGTCTACTCTACAACATTTGGTGGTATGGTGAGTTGCTACTCTATTAGCAACTAACTACTCGCCACTAGCCACTCGACTAAATAATATCCCAAGCGCAAACAAGCCTTAAGCCAATGACAGTGCCCAGCCACAGACAGATGTGCCATTCCTGTCCAAGTTTGCTTGTAAAGATGGCTGAAGATCGCGAAAACTGGCATCACGATATCAAAGGAGCTGACACGAAATGAATCTTCTGTTAGTATTTTATTTTGTGATTCTGCTTTCAAATTTTGAAACTTTTACTGTAATTTTTTGTTTACTATCATATTGTGCTCACAAACTATACTAATTGCGAAACTTGTATCCCGTATAACTAGCCAAACAATTTGTTAGTAAAATGTGCAGCTGGTGACTATCTTTAAATCGTTTGTTTTGCTTTATTTTATACACTGTTTTTAGTGTCTTGTGTGCTTAGCAATACATTATCTTTTTTTTTAAATTAAATGAGATATATTAATCATCTTACAGAAACTACAGACTTTTTATCGGCCATTAATTTGGTCGGTTTTTTAATCAGAATAGGAAACAAGAAAAATTCTAATGAATCGCTCATGCATATTTAATGCCAAATTATATAAGGTCTAAAGTTTTTCCTTATCAATCTCCTAATTTGATCTTAATTCTCCAAGAGCTGCAGTGCTTCCGTGTTATGATGATGGTGCAGTTGCAATTCAAATTTTCCTGCATACTTAGGTATTTTCTTATTTACCGTGGATCCTTGTGGATCTAGATGAATATCCGAGTGGCGAATGTACCAAGAAACATTAACAATGTTTTTCAAGACTTTGTTTTGGAATGTCTGAATGATTTTGATACTGCTGTTGCCATCACAACCCCAAAGCTGAATACCATAGAAACAATCTGGTTTCAGAATTTGATTATAAATAAGAATTTAATTGTATATTGATAATTTGAATTGTTTTCCTAGAAAACAGTGTTAGTCTTTGTATCTAAGGCCAAACTCAGCTCTTAATTTTCTTAACGTGTGATTTCCGTTTAAGTCTGTCATCTAACGTACTGCCAAGATATTTTGCAAAGTTTACATTAGAGTTACTTCTGTATTTCTCCAATTTGTAAAATTTACATGAATTGACTTTATTTTATTTATTCTTATTCTTCAGTCTCTTGTTCAACTAGCAAGTCTTTTTATTGCCAGCGGATTGAGAAACATGTAAAAAGACAGTAGAACATGCATGTTTTTCTTCTAAAGATTTTTTTCGAATATTGGTAATACGATAAACTTGGTCAATTGTTGAATGCTTTTTTCTGAAACTAAACTGGTGAACAGGTATAAAGTTTTTGAGTTCTAAGAAAGACCTTAACCTTTTAAGTAATAACTTTTCGAATATTTTAGAAAGTACTGGTAGGTAAGAAATTGGCCTATATGACCTTACTTCCGTGTGCAGCTTTGCAGACTTTGGTAACATTATTACCTCTGCTACTTTCTCAATTGATAAATAATTATTGAACCAGCAAATGGAATATAAAGGAAACCAAGTATATAAGTACCTTTTAAAATAATTTCAAAATAAAAATATTTATTTTATAAAATTAGCTTTAAATCATTCTGGAAATTCTTATCAAATACTACTTATTATCAAATACACGATCATTTGTTTTTTAAAAGTCCATTATCCCAAGCTTTCCATTCTATAATCGAGACGTGCCATAATAAAAAGCTTATAAAACCCGGCGGAATCAAATACAAATCAAATCAAATGCGAATAAAACCCATACCTTCATGAATACACACATAATCATCAACTGATAAGAACAAATACTCAATTCTACAATATTAAATCAGTTTAGATATTACTAAACGTATCAATACAATATTATATTTAACTATTATTTAAAATAAAATTTGATTACAAATTTGACAACTACTAATTCATCCATTTTCATTCATCCACAGACGAAGAAAATCTTATAAATGCATTAAAAATCCAATTTGAAACAAAAAGATTAATGTGTTATTCTTTCTTCGACTACTTTCTTTTGTTTCTCCATCAAGGTTAAGTACAGCTCAAAACTAAACGCATTAGCAGCAACCTTCCGAATTCTGATGTTTTCGAAAGACATAACGAGTGCATTCGTTCATTATTTATCTTCTTGCCAATGTATCTCGTCAGTTTTGCTGCGAATTGCCACGAAATCTGCAGAAAAACATGTTGGTAAACAAGGAAAAGACAAGACGAACGTAGAACTAGGCGTCTGAAAAGAAATTAGAAAAGATTCTAGCAATAAATTGTGTTACACGAATTCGTTTTCAAGCGTCGCGGCTGGGTCAAACCGTGACGACGGTTCTCTTCTAGTTCGGGCTGTCCGGAAAATATTAAAAGGCTGCTGTATGACGCAGCAAAGGAGAAGATAGAAGCCGAATACTGAAAAGCGATGCAATAGAATAGATGCTAGCTAGTCCACAGACGACGGCATCAACAGCCTGAACATGAAATATCGCCGAGGAAAACTAAATGGGAGGCAGGACAATATATCAAAGCGTTATATTGTATTACAGTGGTGATATGAAGAATTATTTTTGTCGGTATTGACCTTAATGTATGTGTCGGTCGTTGGTTATCGTTTCGGATGTCTAAATTCGACCCAGAAAATCAAATAGAAACGTCAGAAATTCTTCAATTGAGTTTTTCAAGAAATAATGCTTCGATGGCGTTGTTCTCTGCTCGTTTCAAAAAATGAAATGTAATAAATAAAATGGATGGAAATGAATCCAATCATCTCAGTTCATCAATCATTTCTTCGGTTATTTCAAAATATGCACTAGATTTTAAATTAAAAATCTCAAATTTATGTTAAAAATAGTTCTGCAAGCAAATAACAAACAAAAATGGGGAAGTTATAATAATTGAAGAGGTTGGAGAAGGGTAGCGGCAGACTACCGTCGGCAGCTTCGTCAGAGCGCGCACGCCTGACAGTGGAAGTGCGGGCGGTGGTATGGTCTCCGTCATGACGAGCTGCCAGTTTTGCCGTCGCAACCGCCGCCAACGAAACGTACTTTTTCCAAGCCACCAACACACACCATTCATACATAGTGGCGCGTTACGGTCTTGCCCGCTTGGTGGCGGCCCGACACGCCATCTGGCGTTTGCGACGGTCGGGCTCGCAACCGTGCGACAATAACACCGACACCGACTCGTATGTACTTTTATCAAATGCAAATTTAAACAATAATTGCCTAATTATTACGCATTTTTCTCTTTTTACATCAAGACCACTTGACATTTTGTTATCATGCTGACTAAGCTGGTCTCCACTTTGTTGATTGACTGCTGCTGATCTTCTGGCACTGTTTACAATTTAATTATAGCACAATCGCACACGCAAGCTACTAATTTGTAGATAGGATTTATATTATTTTGATATTACAAGTTTCGATACTAATATAATTATGAGAGTATAATTAAGATTGTGGTGATAGAAGAGAAAGACACAAATTTCAGATTTTGACTGCTTTATGCTCATGCCAAATGTCATCACTTTCAAACTCTAATTTGCATATAAAAATGACGCATTGCCAACCTCTCACTGGCCGCTTCATTGATTTCTCAATCAGTTTAAACTTATTGAAACTTTTGGGCCTCACGTTGATGAAAAATTGAGACGAATATGTTTTTAACTAACTAATTTCATTCATCAATCTTTCTGTCTTTCTTCACTCATTTTTTTTTCTGTTTGTAATTTAGCGCTCATCTTGCCAAATTAATTTTTTTTGTGAATTAAATTCATTTTGATTAATTGCAATTTAATTATTAAACAGTTTACTGTACCTAGTCTATATCAAAAATTATTATTAAATTCTATATAATGAATAAATAAGTAATTAATTTACATATTACGTTTGATGAATGAAAGTAGGCGAGTATTGATTCGTCAGAGCAGTGTTACGAAAGGAGACAAAATGTGAAGTGTTATTTTGAAGTTATATTACAAAGTTTGCGTATAATCGATTCAGTACCACATCGCACACGGGTCTGCTGACGGTGTGCTGATGACGTCTTCCGTCCTCCGGCCCACGATCCGCTACTGCCGCCGCCGCTGCGCCGACGTTGGTTCCGTTCGTTGCTGACACGATCGCGCTCCGCGCCGCCAGAGACCATTCGGGTTCATGTTCATGAGAAGGGCACCGCCGAAGAGCTATGAAACGCGACTAGGAAACTTAATCACTGCTTCATAACTTTCGTGAAATTACTCTTACTCTTTTCCTTATATCCTTGTATAAGGGTAGTAGATCTTGGTAACGACTTTATAACTAGAAAAAAAGGCCTTCGACAACTACCTAGCTCCTACTTTTGTTTTTTTTTCTTGCTTTTACGTGAGCTATTCTCAAGGATTTAGAAAATGCAAAAGGTTGTTATTAAGCAGCTATTTTTATTCTGGATAAAATTTAGTAAATATTTATTGTATAAACGAATTTTCTACCTTAAAACCGAGAAGTAAATCAATTTTTTGTTTCTATTGGGAGATAAAAGTTAAAACGAAAGATTTCACTAGGGAGGTAAATTCGCGCATGCGTCAATGCAAATTTATTTAATAATAACTGAGGTGGGAAAGAACGTTAAGTGCATTTCAGGAGATTACAGATATTACAGCTATCGCCATTCAAATTCTTCGCTTTGCTTTGACCGACAAACCAGCGAGTTCTGTAATAGCCAATTTACCTCCCTTGGTGAACTATATACTACTTTACTCATTCTATCGGAAAGACGAACTTTATTCCGAAAAAAACAGGGTGTGAATCTAGTTTTATTTTTTTAGAGAAGTAAATGTAAAAACTTATCTTCTATAAACTATTAACTAAAATTTTTGATAATTGATTAATTTATAATTTTATTCAATGATTAGATTAGTTACCCATTTGTTCAGTATTTATGACAACTAAACCTATAATTGGATACTGGTTTTTGAAATTGACGAATAGATCATTTAATTTTTTGATTGGAATATTGCCTGACTCAAAAATGCAGGATTTATGATAAATAACCAATGTTGAATTTATATGACGGATATTGTAAAACGGAACTAGGAAAATGAAACGATATGAAGTATTCATAAAGCATTCGACAATTGGTTCTCATGCATTTGTTTTTCCTTTCTTTTTTTTGGCTGTCAAATGTCATATGGTTCTGAATTCACATTTTCATGTCTCTTCTTCTTCTTACTTCTGACTATATCCTATATAAATAGCAATATCTTTGATTGATTTTTAGTTGTATTAAATATTTCATTGCGAATTTCTTTCAACCAGCATATAAAATTAAATAAATCATGAAAAAAAAAACGGAGAAAATTGGAACAGATGTCATTATTTGATAAGTTTATTAAATAGATTTAAAGAAAAAAGTAAACATGACATGATCTATTTCCGGTAGATATAAATGAATAAATTATAAATTAATGCTGAAACTCTGGTCTAGTACTTCAGTATTGTTACAATTTCAAGGTACAATAGATTGACAAACTATTCTATGTCTCGACAACATGCACTTTGTTCACCACTTTACATACGCGACGCAATCAGTTAGCGCAGCGCAACTGAACTTATTCATCGATCGTCTGAATATCGTTAAAAATTTATGGACGTTATGCATGGAAACTAAAATATGCCAATTACTATCTTTCTAATAAGGAATACAAATTGCATATGTTGGAATTGTGAACATTTTTATATTTGGATTATTATTCTAATGAATAAAAACTGTAAACAATTGAATACAGGTGACTTTGTATGGTTAACTAAATATATAAATATTCACATAAGTTATGTGTTATATAATATAATTAATGGGTTTCCCGGCGTTGCCCACTCCTATTTGGGGAGTGTTTAACCTCTTTGAAGTACTTTTAGGCGTGCTCAAATTTTAATACTTTTTTTTTAAACACAATTTTATTTTACAATTTTACACATGTTTTATTTACCCATATTTGGGAGATGATAAATCCCCTTCCGTCCAAAACCCACCACCACCAACCTTTTACATTTTGATTGTGTTTAATATTTTCTTTATTAGAATTGATTTTGTAACATTTTTCATTTTCCTTTTTCAGTAAATTCCCTAAATTTTTAAGGGTAATTTACTTCGCTAATGTTTTTCTTCTTTTTGCATATAGTATGTGTAGTGACACACGCCAATTTCTTGAAGAGTGTCGTAATCAAATTGTTGCGTATTAAATAAGAATCGCTTCCTTTGGTAATTAAAATAATTTTTATTTTACGAAACATATAAGATT
>JARJDU010025801.1:0-13063 GCA_030264695.1 Lissagria laeviuscula | reverse complement strand
AGGATATATTATAGGAACTTTACCGTTGCTCTTGGTTTGGGGCAGCCTTTAAGTAAAAAGTGGGAGAAAAGGGTACAACCCCTCAGCTTAGCCTCTGAGCTTAGATACTTAATTGAGAAAAGAAGAAAAAAACTTGCTACGTTACTTTACTTAAACAGTTTTTGGTTCTTCTAAGGGTAAAGTTACTTACTTAATACTTTGCCTATCCAAACCTGGTTTTAAACCTATCACTATAGTAAATTCAAAGTAAAAGTACAGTAAGTACTTAATCCATATTCCAACTAAACTAAATTCATTGTCATTCGAAACAGGAGAGCTTATTTCCGCAACTAGAAAATAAATCAAATGTATCTACTAAATATCCCGAGAAAAATTTGAAATGTACGATCGACGGGATGCATACAGGAACAACATAAAAGCTTTTATTTATCTGCAAATGTATCCGCATTACGGGCAAACTCGCAGCTAACTGAATTTCAATTCGATAGTATCACGCGTTACGATTGTCGTTACGAGTTTATATATGTACAATGTACGTGGGCACCACTAAAGCAAAACCGGCGACGATTTGGTCGATTGATCTCGAAAACGCGCTCTGCGTGGTGTAGCAATATGCACTTGTACATCTACTGAAACAGCATGCATTGTTATTGCATTATGTTGGGAATTACCTATGGGTGGTTTTTTTCTTTGGCAACGGTTGCCATTTTCAATTCAAGCTCAGTGTATGTGTGCGTGGGGTGGTTTCATGTACTTTTGGCATCAACGATCGTGCGCTCGGCTGTTAGATATATTTTGTACCTTTTGCTTTTTTCCGGTGGGTGATTTCGATTGACTTTAGAATGTTTCAAAGCGCTTGCCATTCAACTTGTCGTTTATTCCTTTACGTTTAAGACTTTTTTTACCGACTTTATTATTATTGATGGAGTAAAAGCTTCTGGAAATTTCAAATGTATTTGTTTTTTATACAAGATAACCTTTTTAACTTTTAACTATCTATATAGTTTAAAATCCTAAAAATATTAAATAATTTTATATTTTGTTTCTAGTACGGAAAGTGTTGTTTTCCAGACTTATGCTGAAATAGCTTTCCGTATGAGTGCACACATTAATTGATTGGTATAACTGTTGCATATAGTACAATAAAATGCACATTGTGCAAGCTGCTACACTAATATTACCCCCGTCCCTATTTCATCTACTTGTATTGTAATAATCCATTTCCCGACCACATGTCAATACAGGCGATCGACGGATTTGATATAATTTTTAATGGAATTGAATTTCTTTCTAATTCGTTCGATAAAAGTTTCATTAAATTTTTAAATACTGTATTGCGTAATGTTCGATGTTGTGTGTAAAACGCGTCTTCTTGATTAATGATATATCAGTTGCACCCGATATGGTATAAAGAGGAAATTCCGGAGTTATATGCGGAAAGAGCTTTTGTCAACCGACGCGCACGACGATTATGATTTATGATCGTTTATTCAATTCGCGTGCTTCTTATTTCACTGCGCGGCATTTTGATAAAATATTAATCCCTGGAGTTTACTCGCGCATTCATGCTATAAACAGAAGTGGATGGAAATAGAGTTCGTTGCTTATTCTCTCTATCTTTGCATTTGTTTGAATATTAGTTGCGACACGTATTAAATTTCCGTTAGTTGCTCAAATCATTCAATGTCTCTCGAGATGAAAATGTTTGCGAAATAAAATTAAATAAACTATAATAATAAATTTGCTGTTATTAATTATAAAATAACATGACCGGTTTTCATATAAAATTATAGAATAATAGGAATTTTGGGTTTTAATAATTTTTAACACAAATAATAGCATATTATAAGACTAGTGCGTAATGCTTTGTAATAATCACTAGGGCGTTCAAGGAATCATTACACCCATAGGCAGATTTATTCACGAGTGCAGGAGGCGTGCGCCAATGACCTCAAATTCCAAAAATTGCTGTGAAGACTATGTTACTAGGGGTCTAAAGCTGATTGTGTGCCTACGGCCACAATATGGGTGGCGAATTTATTCACAGACGCCCGCCTAGGGCCTCTTAAGCCAGAAGAGGCTCCAAATTTCTAAGATGCCGGCAATGGCCTTTATTCGTAGGGTCTCAAACTGATTGCGTGCCTAGGGCCCCATCTGCTCTAAATTTGTTACTGATTACACTATTACGCACGAATGGATTACTATACTTTATGCACAACAGATGCGAATATATAACCGTTGCTTACAGACATAATAACATATATACACGATTTGAATGCTCATAATCCAAATGATGTTTTCATTAAAAACTCCATCCACCTAAAGGCGCTAGAGTCAGCAGCGGATTTTGAGCTGTCAGGGCTCTAGGCTCACAATCAATTTAAGGACCCTCTTGAAGAGGCCCTATTTACACGATCAATTTGAGGCTCTACGTAAAGGGCTTATTGCAGGCACCTTAAAAATTTGGAGTCTCTTCTGGTTTGAGAGGCGCCAGGCATGCGCCTGTGCATAAGTTTGCCAATGATTACACATATCGAGTCTTGGCCTCCACAGTCACTCGTACCAAAACTAGGCGTTCCTTAACTAAGTTCTTCCACCTTTCAGTGCCTGTCAGTTTATGAGCGCTTATATGAGCCTCATCTGCCCACATTTTCATCAGCTTTCCTACCGGTCTTCTCCCTGGAAAAATCGTTAAACACACGTGATTACACATAATGAGTATATTATAAGCACGAATGGAATATCGTACTTATTTCTAAGATTTTTACTTATTTTTAGCAACTCAAATCTTTTCATTTGCGGCAAATTTTTTCTTCAATTATTTTTGACTTTTTCGAATCTATTTCCAGAACTGTCTGATATAAACAGCACAGCAACAAAACAATGACAGTCGTCAGAATTAAATAGTGTATCTGAATTTAATTTATATGAATCGGGGTCAAAAGGGAACGAATGCGAGAAGAGAAGTTGAACGCGACTGGAGTTAGGAAAGCACAAGCGACCGACGCGACGGTGTGTCGTAATAAAATATTTAGCTTTAATGCACTTTATTGATTTATCCGAAAATACCTGAACTGCACAATGCCTGCTTGGAATATTGTGGTATCTGGATAGTGTTACCCGCAATGAAATCCATACCAGATGCTAATCCTCAATACACAATTTAATTGAGACTTTCTTGGATTTCTCTATTTTTAATTAAGGCAATCTGAAGAAATATAATGGAATTCGATGCTTACGAATAATTAAATTAAAGCTTTCTACGTCAATTAAATTAAAACAGTCGGACGACTTATATTAATTGACGATCCTTGGATTTCAATGTAATTAATTTAATTAAAGACAAAGTCATTTAGAAATTCCATTCGACGCATTCTTGTCAATGCATTCATGAGATTTGAATAATTATTTGTTTGTTATAAGATCAAAGAAAAGTTTTGAATTTTGAAAAATACAGATTTTTTGGTTGTATGCCCATAAAAAAGAAAATATCGCAAAAAATATAAATCCGGTGATCTAAGTGCCGATCTCAAGAAGCCCCGCGGTGATTAAACTAACCAATGGCTGCTCAATTCTCATTCTTACTTTTCCGAATTCATTCTCTCCGCATCTCTCCAGATTTTATTTGCAATCTTTACCTCACTCCTCACGTAAATCGAATCAAATAAAATTTAAGGACAGTGAGAGGACCCCATTATTTTTTAGCGGTGGGGTCTCATATTTATAGTTGCGCCTCTGTTCTCTAAGCAAACGTTATCGAATCGGACACACGGTTATCGCACAATTCACGCACAGCTTCTATTGATTGCCGTCCTCCTCCTTCGCAATTCAAATTTTTCCCGTTATTCTGTATCACTCTGTATATACAAGTCTAGTTTGTTAACTTTGAGGGATCACTAGATTTCAAACTGATAATGCATCAATGCGGAGAGTCCCTTGGCAAGATACTAGTCAATTAAGTATTATGATGAACGTGGGTCTATTTCTTGCCGGTTGGGCTATTACCTTATCCCTGAAATACTTCAAAAGGTTTGAAGCTTCTAACGTAATTAGAAAGGACCCTAATAGGATGACTCAATGAATGACTTAGATTGATAATGCAGTGTTTCTCGAGTTTTGGGACGCATCGAAAGTTATATTGCTATTACAATATTGACAAATAACATTTATACAATATTTAAATGTAGTATGAATATGGAATTTCAGCTTGGGCTGAATTTATGTTAGCAGAATTGAAACATTTCTAAACTTGATTGAGTAATATGGTATATATAGTTTTTCAATATTGTCAATACATACATACATTTGATTATTCAATTGATGTACATATGTTCAATCGATCAATATTATGTTACTGCATTAGTGCAAATTATAATTAATGACTTTACAGTGTTTTATTAAATTAATGATATAACAAGTCGCATGTTCACATGTTTTCCTATTCAATATATAATCAATGTATAAAGCAATTTATGAAATTGGTGAATTATTGAGCCGAAAGTTATCAATACCTGCGGTATAATCACTCATGTTGCTTTCAATACTGTTCTGCATTTATGAACTGTGAGCAAATGACTTTTGAATGTCTAATATTTGTTAGAGTTTGTGCATTTCCGGGAAATTTAGTTTGCTTGGTTTGTTGTTACTTTTATTGCGATTGTTGTGAATTTGAAAAGTTGGCAACGCTTTAGCAATTTGGAATTGTTATTTGCCAAATAACCTCCAAATTTTTTCAATTTTATTTGTCATACACGACCTACTCTATTTACACTAACACTATCAAAAGTATTGACACACCGAGACACACGTTAATATAAAATACGATAATGCGTTCCATGCTGAAAAATTGAAATTTTCAACAAAAAAAAGTTATGTGTAACACTTATTCAAATAAAAATCCATATAAATTGTTAAGGAGCGTGATTCATCTTTATCATTTTTTTCTATCGCTGAATAAACTAACCAGAATAAGAATTCAATTTGCAGAAAACAAATAAATCGAAATACAAATTAGTAACATACCTAATTCCTTTTTACAAGAAAATTGTCTAGAGACGGTCCAAAATTTGGTAAAAATGCGCGCATAGTTTCTTCTTAGTAGAATCATGCTTCTCAATGTAACGATGCAACAGTTCCCCATACTTGCAGTATTTCCACGGCACTCGTTATGCGAAACAGAACTCGTTAAGCAAGTCAAATGTTTGAAATATTTTTTGCTCGTTATGAGAATTGCTCGCTTTATGCTGTATTGATAAAGTCACTCAGAAAGCTGGTCGTGCTATTTATATATTTTTTCAATTTCAAATATCTATGTTGTTTAAACAAAGCTCTAATGAGCTTAGTAGTAAAATGAGCTTTGGAGAACGAGATAGTAGTCGGATCGAATTGACCGGAAATCATTTCTTATCACGCCCAACAATTTGAAATAGAAATTTAAACATAATTTCTACGAATTGTGTTATACGATTGGCAAGTATATTGATCTGTAGTTTATCTAGAAAGATTGTGAGTTCATGAGTGTTTCAGTCAACATTCACGCTTTGCTTCAGTTTTTCTTGTCAACCGCAGTTAAAAAGATACATTTTTCTACAATTGACTCCGTCTGGCAGACGGATGTTCCTAGCAAATTGGGTTTTACTATTATTACATCATACGGAATTAACTGTCATTCAGACCGAAAAACCAGAACATGTGTTGACTAGTGGAGTAGCTAGTGGATAGTACAAAAAAAAGAGACATAAACGTTTTGTTTTTGTACTGAGTACTGCGCATCTTTCCACGCAAATTCTTTTAAAATCTTTCATCGCAAAGCTTCTATTTGTCTTTTTCTGTTAAGAAATTTTGATGTAGTCAATTTCATAAACATTGAAATTCTTCTCATATACGCATTATTGCAGGCAATTTTATTATAAAGCGAAATGTAGCAGAGTTGCTATAGAAACGAACGAAGCAACTGACATTGAAATCCGTTGACAACGTCCTTGAGCTTCTTTTACTCTGAACTCTGAATGCACATCCATACATATTTTGTTGCCATTTGCTGCCAGTTTTGTGCAGCTTGTGAAGCGTATTTCTTGTCATGAAAACCAATGCAAACCTAGTGATTATACGAAGATGTTGTTAGTTCACTTTTAAATCTCTTATATATGTTCCATATTTTGTCATTGTAGAGCTGAGGAATATAAGTTTTCTTTCAAATTTCCATACTTCGCAGTATTTTCAATACGTTCATATTGTTTATTTCTATAATTGATGGATGACGCTTTGCAACTACTGCAGATACTGAGATGAGATACCTTTTTGCGCAACTCACTCTGTCTGGCAGAAGGATATTCCCCGTGGAGTCGATTTTACTATCAATGCATCATACAAAAGGTACTGACATTCAGATCAAATAACTTGTTCAGAACGTCAAGCAGCTGAACTTTTGTCACAGTCAAGGCCTTAGGCGCCTATGGTTTGCTGTGATGCAAAATCAGTCCGTTAAATGAAGGTCAAACGTTTTGGAAAATAATTAGTAATACATTTCAGTGGGTGATATGTAGGCACGGGGTCCATCAAAATCTTGAGGCGCAAAGTCCTTAAATCTTGAAGCCCAAGGTGCGCGCCTAGTTCTAAAATCACCTCTCTTGTCAAAGTCGGTTTGTGTGCCCTCCACTCGCCTTATTCTTTGTATTTAAATATAAAACGGTATCCTTGCTTCTTCTCATTTCACTGTCCGTGTCCTAGACAACAATAAAAAAGGTGATTGGAGGCCACACAAATCGGCCTTGGCAACTGAAGCAGCATTATTTAAAGCGCCCGCTAAGGTCCAAAGACCCAAGATTTGTGGGGCCCTGCGCACACCTATTACCCATGACATTTATTATTAATTTTTTTCCAAGACGTGAGACAACGGCCAAAAAATATGTAAACTGGGAGGCACACAAGTCGGTCTTGGCAGCGTTCTGGACAACTCTAAAACTTCACAAGAGCAGGAGTTGACAAGCTAAATCAAAAATGTGGATATTTTGTTCATTTTAGAACAAACATTAGCACACTTTGCTAGGTTGATATCTAGGTGCCGCGGACTCCAAGATGACAATGTTTGACGTTTAAAGCTTAAACTATGTGTTGAAAATGAAGCTTGAAAAGTGCAAACTATGGAAAACGACAGTATCCGTATATGTGATGGATAAATCTTTGAAGTCTACAAAAATATGATCCAGTTGAAGGGTTAAATCGGTTAAATTTCATCATAATTAGTTAAAGTCCCCTTTGATCAATTCCCTCATCCGAATGTTTTTTAATGTACTAACAATGCTATTTTAGCTAAAGTCTCGAATGTCAAGTGTTTTGTCTTATAAGCCATGGTTCGGCAACCCGCGGCACTTGGGGCGACTTACGACTTAGTGCGGTCCGATGAGTAAATTCTGCTTATCTGGTTCATATTTCTGGAAGGAGGGCAGTAAATTCAAACTAGCAAAAGAGGAGCGAGAAAAAGTGCAGCCCGAATTAATCTGCATATAATTTTTTTCCCCTTTTACAACAAAAAGTTGCCGACCCATGCTATAAGAGTTTATAACTCGATAAAAATATTAAAGGCATACATTGTATTTGATTTACATGCTCAAGCAGAAATTTGCTAGTCATAACAATTCGTATTTTTACTTTTAGTTATGGTTTTTAATAATCGTCATAGTAGTTAAATAAGTAGTTAGTATATATATATATATATATATATATAGACTCTACACAAAATACAAATCTATAAAGTAAGACTTAAGCTGTACAAATACACTTATCCGAGTATTCTTGTAATGCTTTCACTTTTCACAGCGAAACCGTTCAATTGCTTTTGTCGCAACACTTTATATACATAAAATTAGTAAAGCAACTTGTAAAGCAATTCTTTTCTAATTCTCTCAATAAATCGTACAATAAACGTCCAATTGTTACAATTTAATGCTTAAATTAGGCCAAACTCACAGACTGCAAGCAGACCAATTCATGTGGCTCTATACAAATCGTAATAAAAGACTTCTCTTGGTTAACATATTTACTTACTTATGTACTTATTCAAGTTCTTAGTAGTAGATAGTACGTATATAGTTAAACTTTCTTTTTTCTGTTATAGAATGGCAAGTTTGGATCTTAATTTTTAATCCTTTTTTATTTGATGACGTTTATAGATCGATCAGTTCTTTTTCTTTAATTTTATGTTTTCCATCTATTTCTTTCTGTCGCTGATGTTATGATAGCATAACTGTTATTTTCCCTATAGTTATTAATCTCATTTTTTCCATTTTATTAAGCCATTAAGGACACTAGTTTAGATCGAGATAACATAGGCCGCTTGGCCAGTGCAGATCCCACCCACAATTCCTTAGTTTCACCCTCACACACAACCCAAGTAGACCTTATCAAAAACATGTAAGTTATAAGTTAGTATTAGACAAGCTTCTGAAATAAATACATCTTAAGCCAAAAGTCTTAAGTTGCTAAACCGCTCCAGCGTACCCTCAAACTATTAATTTCGCTCTCAAAAGCGAGATCGAAAGGCGTCTTAAGTGGCCCCAGAGCATAACACTGATTTGGCAATTCATATTTTCTACCATTTCTTCAAACCATGTTCCTGTCTTCGTTTTTCCTTCTGGTTGCTATCACATTATTTGCTTAATTGTTTATCTTTCATTTCTTTTCCATATATTTCCTGATCAGCATACTCTTAGTCCTTTAATCCTTCCTATCGATTTTTGCCTTCAATTCAATATATAAGCCGCTAAAGTTGAAGAACGTTTTTTGAAATTTTCTAAATTAATTTAAAATTATTTCAGAATTAAAATTCGAAAAAATTAAACAATAGAGGCATAGTTTTTGGCAGCTATAAAATTATGCAAAAAAAAAAAAAGAAAAAAGCTCATTTTGTGTGATCACAATGGTCACTTTGGGGCTAACATGAAGATTCATATACCAGTTTGAAGGTAAATGAGCCTCTTCACTTCAGTTACAATGTGCCATCCATTAATAATAATCTTGTTGTTGCTGGTTAATTTATCAATACAATTGCATACTAGATTTACAATTAAGTAAAAAATGTCTTTCTTTTAGATATTTTCAATTTGCATATCTATGAGCAAATATGAAATTACCCAGTGCGCATACAAATTGATAATGAAAACGTGCGATTTCTACATTCCACACATTTCTGTATCAACTGATATGCAAATAGTTCAACTTGTGTATTAAGTTACTAGTATGCAACCAACGGCATTTTACATTTTAATCAGTGGACTATGAATTATTTGAAAATATATTTTTTCTAAATATAAAATTAACCTAATTATATATCTATTTATTACTTAACTTAATACGCTAAGTGTCGATCTGAATGAGAATTTAATAACCAAGAGGAATCTTAGAAAAGCTACGCGTATGTGTGACATACACTATTTTCCTGTCGATCGATTATAATTAGTGATAATTATATATTACGAACATATAACAAACTGCAGCACCAAAAAGAATTTATTATTTACATGCAGCATGCAAAAAAGTTATTAAGACATTACACTTTATTTTTGGCCAAGGTCCGCTGTGTCTCTAAGACGGCTCTAAAAGCATACCCTTTAGCAAATGGCCACCGTATACAACAGCAGAACGTTTGATATTGTCAAGTTAACCTCATTATATTATTATAAAGTTAACACTTGCCCGAGTTATCTCTCCATTGTGTATAACTCACTTATATTGTTTTAAAATCAACAAAAACTACGTTCTGGATGAATTTTGTGTTCTGTTTGTATTCACTCCTTTCAAAAACTAAACAAAAAACTTAAATCTCAAGAGTCACTAGAGACATCTATCTATGTCACTATGAATCATACGGACCTTTGCATATGGCCGGTGCGATTCAAATTTTATGCAGAAAAGTCTAGGGAGTCTTCGTTTCACTTATTTTTCTACATTCATGAGATAAAGCAGGGCTGGCTAACATACGGCCAGCGTAATAAATTTATACGGCTTTATCACACTTTTAGGTTTTGGGTGTGCCAAGTATCCGACTAAACATCGAAGGCTGTATGAGTATTTCCTGTACGCGTACCATAATAGCCAATTTCCAAGCCCCAAATCAACCAAAATATTAGATACAATAACACATAAATGTGTTACCAAAATATTCAACTTTCAATCGTATATATACTACATTGACCCTAAGCAGATAGTAAGTAAGTCAGTAGTTCTCGTATCATCCATCCGTCATGCTATCGGTCGGTCATTGCAACATGCAGAGTCAGCGTGTGAAGGTGCAAGCATATGCATGAGTGTTTCAGTGATAAGCGTTGCATACCAATGATTGCATGCTTACCTATACACTGACACATCCCAACTATCTGGAGAATGTCTGATGGCATCGCGCCGGCTACATTTGACGGTGAGTGAACGAACTCCTAACGGTAAGTATGAACAGTTTCATAAGAAATCGCTATTATTTATAATTATAATGTATAATTATGTATAGTGATGTACAATGTAATTAGCATTAGTTTTGGATGCTTTTATAATTATGGATTATATTAATAAAAACATTGGCTTATTGCCGGGGTTATTAGTGTTGTTATAATAGTATGTAAAAGTGGGCTGTACTGTAGATTTTAAATTTTTTTTTAATTATGTTTTAAGAGAATCTATCTAATTAATTAATATTTGTCTCACTTTGCAATGCTACAGCTACGCAGTTTAAAGTTCCAGAAAGTTGAAATAAACATCCTAAGAAAGGAAATTTATTCCAGTTCAATCATATTTAAGTAAACTATTCTTATTCAATGTCGTTATCGTGTGGTTGGTGTAAGAGTGATGGTCTGAAATTGATAAAAATTTAACTTTTTTCAAAGTGAAAATTATAGCTTGTAGCTTCGGAAAGAAACAAGATAAAGGCACGAGTTTGGTTCCTACGGGTTGATCTCAACGAGGATTACTAATTAGACTTTACACATTTACATATTACATCAGCACCTGAACGTAATTAATAAAAACACAAGAAATTGTGTCTTTGTTCAAGAATTTTGGAGGTTATTGATAAAAAACAATTTTAAATCAACAATACTACTTATCTTTTTTTAACTAAATCTATATTTATGTATATGCGTTATTATATGAAATATGTACCTATATACTTATTTAGATATTATATCTGTGAATCTAATATATGTAATTTTAAATTATATAGAAACATAACAATAGGGGACGAATAAATAAATAAAACTAAGCAATTTATATTTATAACGTATTGATTACTTCACATTCTTCGTTAACACAATATTTTCTACGAACTCATTTTGAACGAAATTAAAAAAAAAAAAAATTGTGCTTGAACTCTAAATGAACATACGATATGTACGTGATATAATATAAATACAATAACTATTCATTTTTTATTTATAAAGTCATCCATCATTAACCGGCCATTGGATTTGATAATACATTTCTTTTTAGATTATTAAGAAATTTAGATTTATTCTATACGTCCGAACTTTTCTTCAGCTAGCTCTGTATTATTTAAAACAAAAAAAAAAACATGTAGGAAATATTGTAGATACTACCGCAGTCGTTTAACGCCATTTTTGTTTGCTTTTCTTGCAATTGTTGTTACTTTTAAAGAGTTGTCGGCGTTTCAAAGATTTAAAATTGTATATTATCAAATAACCACCAAATTGTTCAAATGTCTGACACAACCTCATCTCTTAACACTAACCCTATCAAAGATATTGACACAACGATAACCATCGTATGTAAGAAAACCAATCAAACCTATGTTTTGTTGACACCAGATACAATTTCTCACGACTTTGCCACGTGCTTCTATTAATTACGTTTACGTGGTGATAGAATATATAAATGTTCAAAGCCTTATTAGTAGTCCTCGCTGAGATCTACCCGTAGGAACCAAACTCGTATCTTTATCTGGTTTCGTATCGAAGCTGCAATGATTTTTACTTTAAAAAAAAGTCAATTTTCATCGATTTCAGACCTTCACTCTTACCTCAAAAAAACGATCACGACAACGAATGAGAATTGATGAAAGAAGAAAAATTTCCTTGTTTTCTGCAGCCCTAAATACCCTAGCTGTAATTATGCAAAGTGAGGCAACTTTTAACCTAAAACTTTTTAAGACGTTAAACACATCAAAATAATAAATTTGGACTGAAATAAGTTGCTCATAAATATTTTCATACCATAATATTTCACTCATTATACAAATCATTATATTATATATTGGTTCAAATTTCAATAATAGTAAATCGTTTTATATTTAAGTAATGTGTTAAGCGAAAGCAACTTATCATTGGGAAAGTATTCTAACGAATGATAATTCCAATGAAATATGTGTTTGCAAATATGATACTCTTTCCAGCTGCCGATGCCGCATGTGCATAATATAATACCACCATTAATATGTAAAAATGTTTTACATAAAATTCAATATATGCATGCATATATTCTATATATATGGATACATACAAAATTATTCATACATATTGCAGTAGTAAGCCTTATCAGGCATGAAAATGTCACTTTGGTGTCCACGTGCACAAATTGCACAATATTATGCAGCTGGTAAGCTTTTCTAATCACAAAGTACAGCCCATACCTAGATAGATAGATATATTCATGTTAATTTCCTAGAGATATATCAATTCGTAATTTATATTTCGCCCTATTCGAAGCATTTCGATGACTAATATTGAATTCCATGTGAAATTAAACTTTAGAATTGTGTATTATCTGTAGAGACGTCATCGAAATAGATTTTAGTACAACGACGAGTTAAACATTAAATGTTTTATTTATCAATTACCTACGCATTTCCAAATTTCAGAATGAGAAAAAGGGGTGGGCGATGGACTTGCAACCTATCCCCGTAACATGCAAAATATTGCAGCGAGACCCGGGATTAAGCTGGTAAGCAAGGTTTGTACAATGAGCCCAATCTACGTGGCCAAAATGCAGTGACCATAGTCACACTCCTATCTGACATACATACTAATTACCTAAGTTTGTTGTTTGGCTAATCTAGCCCATT
>JARJDU010025769.1:0-11446 GCA_030264695.1 Lissagria laeviuscula | reverse complement strand
TGTTCAAATCAGATATTGCAAAATTGTTTCTGAGTGCAAATCTGTTCCAACTTGTTATGTTGGTGACAATGTTTTATTGTATTTTGAAGAAGTAATAGTTTTATACACATAATCTATGAATGAATCTTAGAAATACTATTTAAGTAACTTTTCAATTATATGTTTTTTTTTTCAATTATTGAGACATGCGCTAAACATGTGCGCGATAGACTTGGATATTCCAGAACCATTTTGTGTCAAATATTTATTGCCGTTTATTGTACTTCTCTTCTACTTCTTGAGATCTTCTCTACTATTCAATGTACTGCGTAGCTGTGAGATTTTAATGCCCAAGCCGCTATCTTCAATCCTAGTCCACGACCAGCGGTTCATGATCGAAATGTTATCAGCAGCCGTGGCTTGGATTTCTGTTTTTATTGTATGCATCTGGGCAATTATGCCAAATATGTTTGTGTAGATGTGTGTGTGGCTTAAGTCGCTTCTTTCTAAATCCATTCCTCCAATCATTGCTCAGCTTTCATCTATTACTCATCCAATCCAAGATCCCTTTCCTTTCTGATCACTACAAACTTTCTTCACTTTGCCTTGAGCGACCAAACGACAAAGTTCACTATTTAATCTGTATTATAACTTGCAATTTTTGCCTCCTTGTCACTTTGTGTTTGTACTTTTAACTTGTCTCTTTGTTTGTTTGTAACTTCTTCTTGTATTTGCTTTGTAACGTGTGATTGTAACTCTGTCCTTTGATTCGTTTAATATATTATTTTATTTGTAACGTAAATTCTTTAGTTTATTTAATTCCTTGAGGCAATTTGTTACATAGCCATGAAAACGGGCTCGTAACCAAATTGTATTAATTTTGGTTTCGTATCGTATAGGGATTGTAGAACAATGGAGTTGGTGCATGCAATTTCAAATCAAATAAAAAAACGTAAATAATGCTGTTTTAATGAGTGGCAAGAAATTAGCCCTTTAAAAAAAATCTCCCCGTAGTTATTAAAAATATGCATTGAATCCAAACCCGGCTTTTTTTGGTGAAGTTTTAACACGATGAAGACAATTTTGAGTCGACGCACATGTGCGGTAAGCTTGGGCGCATCAAATGTCGGCGCATGGCATGCTCAACATAGCACGCTTAGCAAGGAGGGAGAGCAAACCGAGTGAGCATGAGCGACTTCACAGTCTACGAAGTAATAGGAACGAGCGAGAGGTATGATACAGCTATCAATATAAATTCCACTTAATACTTGGAATGCAAGCTGGTGTTATTCATTGCCAACGCTTGAAATGAGTTCCAGTCGTTTCAATATTTTTTTTTGGGGGCAAAAATATCAAAGCTATAATTAGAAGGTGTAGTAAATTAAAAATTCATACAACAATCCCATTCGAATGTTTTAATATTTTGTAAAGACATAACTTTGGATTTATCTTTATTTAATGCAAATTACGCAATAATAACATTATAATATTTCTTACATATGTATGGTTTTCATCATTTTTCTTTTAAATTTTATAATTAATTAAACCTTACGCTATGTATAATAAATGAATTAATTATAACAATAACCTGGTTAATAATAGAAGGATGCATATCCGTAATCAATATAATTTTTAATTTGTTATGTTTACATTCATTGGTCCGAAACGATTTTTGAAAAACGTTTTTACTCTTTACTTTTTTTTTTTAATTTTTTTAATATAATTTCTTACACTTACAAATGTAAATATGATGAATACGTGAGCACTTGTACATTATAATTGTCGTATGAATAAAACATAAATCAAGATCTGGTATGTTAACTCATTACACACGTGTCATTAGTTAAATTTACATTTTAGTCTCACATGTACATAAGTGAAGCCTTGCTTATATCCAATGCTCATTAGAATATGATTTAGTATAACAGTATAAATTAATAAGAGCATAAAGAAAATTCATTAAGAAAGTTCTATTATGCATACGAATGTCGTTTTGCATTGATTTTTCGCTGACGTGAAGTGAAATTGTTATCTCTCAGATTCAATCGTTTTATCAAGGAGACGTGAATTCGATATTGCGAATGAAGTTATTTATTTATATTCGCTAAATAATTATTTAAAATATTTGAAAAATGTAATTAAAAGTATTTTCACGTCATCAGCAGTGAGTGCTTGTGAATGTGCATGTTTAATTTTTCAATGAAATTATTGTACAGAATACAGTCGAAAATGGCTTACTTAGATTACTAGGTTGTTGTTGGTTTTATGGCGCTTTAAGCTTCATGCGTTTGATTGCAAAAATCATATGCAGATGTAATGAATAGGATGTTTAGTAATAACATTGTCAAAGTACACAGTTGTTGTTTTATTCATTTATATTATTTGATTATTTAATTTACCATGCATCATACATTATGTATCAAATATTACTTTATTCTAAATTCTTTTAAATGATATATTCAATTTAGTAATTATATCATCGCTTTTTGGTTAAATTAATTTATGTTATGTTATTTGTTTATTATTTTCATTTGAATTTATTTAACTAGCTATTAATTATCTCGAATCGTAGATTTCTTGGTTTATTCTTATATTTAGAAATTTTTAATTTTACTCAAAACTCAACAGTTAACAAGTGTGCAATAAATGATCGTTGGTATTATAAGAAAGATTAGATTTCTTCAAATATTTTTGTTTTGGGCTCATATCCAGCTAACACACATACGTTGGCCGGCGGGCCGATCCTAAAACGGCGACGATGTTAAAACCGATTTTTCGATTCATCGCTTTGCCAATGTAGTGCCAATGTAAGCAGCACTGTTTGACGTATGGTAAATGTTTGCTTTTACGTTTCGCTGACCGATGGCCGCGCTTTGTGTGTTAGCTGGGTAATTAGACTACGATTGTGATAAATCAGAGCAAATGAGGACTGTACAGTACATTTGTGACAATAACAATTACGCAAATTATGCAATGCAATCGATACAACAAAGCAATCAATATAATTCTTCGAAGTTTTCAAATATGTACTAATATTTGACGAATATTCATACTTTCACTGGTGATATTTATAATTTGAATACATTCAGAATCATTTCCTAGTGTATATATCATAACATGCTATCGTAATATGATCAACAAAATTGAAATAATTTTAATATGACAGCCCAGACCTATTGGACATGTTCCTTATCACGTCTCGAAAAGTTGATTTAATTTATATTATTTGTTCACAATATTGATTTTTTATACTATTTCATGTATACATATATAAATTATGTATCTAATTATTTATATAATGTATGTATATGTTATTCATAGTTACAAGATAGTATATATAATATTATTTCATATAGAATTTATGTATATAGTCGGAAAATTCGATATGTATTTATTTACAATTAGCGTTTTACAATAAACTATATTTATTTATATAAAGTTACTAACCTTATGAATACATGTTCCATTTCGTATATAAATGTAAATATTTTTAGAATTGGATACAAATTACAGAACAACTCAATTACCAAGGTAATATCGTGAATTTCGTGAAGTGCAATTGAAGCAATCTGTAATGTTTGTCCAACTCTGACGAAATAAAGCCGTTGAACAATGTTTACAATGATGTTTACTGTTCGTTCATACATTTTGTTCAATGTTGATGAGATGAGGACGATGCGCGCGAACATCCAGCTTACATTACATATACTTTGCATTGCAATGTATGTAATAAATAAATTAATAACTTTGAGCACTATGACTACAAATTTAAACAACATAATAGAATTGTATATATATATAATAATTATAATAGTAATAATAAAACAACGTTAAAAACTTTAACAAGGCGTTGGAAAACTAACATTTCTCTATGTATGTATATATCTATATATATATTTATATATCTTCTTCTATTGGGAGTACTTCTTTTCACATCTTTCCATGTTACATCATCACGATTTATTCTTGCGATAAAACGCTTACGTTATTAATATAACCGTTCTTGAATGTTTGCTGCATATTTTAGGGAGAATATAGAAAACGTTGAATCGAATGCTATTCAAATTGCCTATCGCATCCCAATCACGACGTGTCTATTTCAGAATTATAATTGGGCATTCGTCATTGTGTTCATACCGACATCAACACTATTTTTGTACGACAACGAGCATTTTGCGACAGATATGAGTGAGATTATGAGTCTTTACACATTGTTACGTAGATGCTGGATGCTAAGCATGAGATAAAAATAATCGGCATTTCTGTTCAACTTCGTTTTTATATTCAATGATGTTACTAATTGATTTTTCTATAGATTTGGATCGGTAATAATTGCAATAATTACAAATGAGATGGATGACAATTTTATGATTAATTTATACTGAGACAGTTCTAGAGTTTCACTAAAGCTAATAACTAAAAGGATGTCTAGAATATTGTAAAATAAACCAACTGGGTTTAAAAAAATCTCTGGATTTATCTCACCGATTTTGCTCATTTTATGCTTCTAATACGTAAAATCATATGTCAAAGCACTTTTTTTTGGATATTACAATTTTCTGATTTTATATGACCATTTGGAAATCATTGGGCATACAAATTTCAAATTTCGAAATAATCTTAGGCTACATGGTAGAAAATTCAATTTAGTTTTGGTTTTTTCATGTCAGTCACTTCTTTGCGACCCATGTAGCAGGCAAGAGGCAACGTCCCGGAGGCCGCCCTGGAATGCAGATACCAAGGCGGTGCGAAACAATATATACAATAAAATCATGAAAATAGTTCATTTTTTAGGTCTCCGGTTCTGAGTGATCTTGTTAAACTTTACCAATGAGCATTCTTAAAAAATATATATTTGTAAGTTGAACTTCAGGTTAAAGATCTTAAATGATAATATAATAAACGTAATTTTAAACAAATTATCTGTCTTTTCTTTTGAGCTTCTTCAAGAAACTGTTCGTCATAAAAAAATTAGGATAGCAAAATCAATTAACAATTACATTTACTAATATACTTTTATAATAACTAAAGCGCATTGTTTGATTGTTTCACATTGTACCCAAAATGTGCATTTGCTAAACGAATACAAAAAGTTTCCAGTGCTGCCTCTTACTTTGAATACCCTTATTAATATTTATGTATTTTTAAGTTCAATATTGTCTCAGTATAAATACCACTAAGCAATTATTACAATGATTGAAAGCTTCAAAACAATCTTCGATACGAATCGTAGATATAATTTATCCGATAATGAATTAAAACCAGCTTATTACCAGTCCATGTCATTTATATCGATGGACTTATATTGTTGATAGTGGAAATTTCAACAAGAAATCATGATAGATACTTTAAATTTACATCAACATCTTGCTTCATTATATTGGTTATTTTCTCGTTTTTGCAAACAACTGCTACTACATTTGCGAGTGTTTTTATTTTAATTGTTAAAATTTATTTCTTTATACATTCAATCATATTATCGGCATGGTCGTTTGTGTATAAGAAAATGATCGTTCTGTTTGGTCCCCACGACAAACCACAGATACGCGCTCCAAAAAAAAAATTATTATTCGTTTGATTGATTATTATTAGATATTTAAATGTATTAGGCTACTAGCATGAGTATTCAAAGAACAACAAAACAGAATGCTAAACGCTTTGCTCTGCATTGAAGTATCGTTAATAATTAATTTATAATTGTTTTATGTACTAACTAAATAATGGCATCATGACTTGTTTCAATTGGTATTAACAGCAATTAATAACATTCATTTAGAACGATTAATCCATAAGGAAACAACAATGTTCAGCAGCTAAATATACATCATTGTATTCGTAAAAAGTAAAACAATATTGTAATAATATTACATACATCGTAGCTATGCTAATGCAAAATTCAATTCAGATTTCAATGTGTACGGTTTTATGTTTACATGAAGTACGATTAGATATTTTTACCTTTTCACTATTCAATTGTTTTTTTTTACATAGTTACGCGTAGTATTTTCTAATGGCAGTACGTTTCCTCTTCATTTACCTATGATTTCGGTTTAACTATAATCAATGTAATTGCAATGTCCTTATCGGCAATCAAACGTAAATCCGACAATGCGCTCGCTTAATTAGAATCTCTTTATTCAAATACATAGTTAATTGTGTGCATGCCAATAACCATTTCATCTGGTAAGCATTATTGATATAGCAGCGTGTGTTCTACGTATTGCACGTCTTCTTACTTGCTTAGAGCTTAATCCGGCCTAATCCGGTTTTATTCACATTATAGAAAAATTGTTGCATGAAGATTAGAAATTGTTTGTTGGAAATGCAATCATTTACTATTTCCCTTTTAATTTGAGGCTGACGCTTTACAATTTATTTAATTTTTTTCTTTTCTTCAAAATTAAAGTGCTTTTATATCAAGGGGACGAATGTTAATGATGCTGGTGCAGATGCCCATGAGGTTAGGTAAAAAGACAATAATTTTCGTAGAAATATTAAATTAATATAAATCATATAACGCCGTCATTTTATCAGATAACGATATGAAGAGAATATTGTAATAGTTAATTTGATCAGTAATCACATTAGTTCGCATCATAGATTAATCTAAGTTCAGATATATTCGTGCTCAATGCTGATTGGCTGCTGACGAATTGGGTGCTGAAACGCAGAGAGCGTATCATTCAACGTTTGAAGTGCATTTTTGCCGATTTTGTTGGTTAATTTTTGGTTGGTTGTTGTTACATACATGCCTACTTGAAGCAAACTGTTCATATGGATTTGTTATTGCGTGGAGGTTTAAAACAAATTTTAAATTTACATTATTCGATTTGCATTCATTACGACTAGACCGCCCTCTGCATTAATTTCCAAAAACTTACACGTATATCGAACCAATTAGCATCGAGCATATTATTACAATAGTTTGATATAATTTTCTTTGGTATACTTTTGTAATCTTATTATATTAAAACATATTGTTTTGCTTTTTGCTCATAAACCTAAAAATTTTTTTTTGAATTACAGCATGAATTCATCTTTAACAAGAAAGCAAACAAAGATGGCGCTCGTGTATTCTCGCCAAATAATTTTAATAAATTAGACAAAAGTGGCGTAGCTACCATATGTCACGAATACGCAATACTTTGGAGTCCATGAGCTCTAACACAGTAAGTTTTTTTTCTTTTGTGACGTTTAACAAAGGGCCTTAGATCATGCTTGCGTCAGTGCCTGACATATGTAGCTATGGCACTGGTCTTCTTCCGCATCGCATTTGTTTTCTTGTCCAATCTTTCTGAATTCATGTAAAATCACTTTAATTTCCTACAAATATATTCTAAAAATATTCATTTCTTTTCTGATAATTTGAATCCGAATTAGAAATCGATGGAAATATAAGCAGCCAGTTGATCTCTCAGAAAACAGAAACGACATCTGCACGTGCCCCTTAAACTAGTGATACAGAAGGACTGGCAGTTGCCCATCTGATTGAGATATAATCTCCGCTATTGCATAAACCTATATTTAATTTCAGTCAAATTATGTTTACTTTCCAAGTTCCATCATCAGTAACATCAAAGTTTATTTACACAGATCAATAGAAAAGTTTAATAGAATATTGCCCGTAATTGATGAAGCTTGATTGATATGAGTCCGAAAAGTTACCAATTGTTCTCCTTCTCTCTTTCTTTCACCCTCGATATTAATAGAGAGAGAAAGAGAAAGAGCGACATATGTGATAATGAGTATATCTACAAGAGAAAATACTTATTCTGAACTGAACAACGAAGAATATCTAAAGATGCCGCTGTGAGACATGAAATAAAACGTGGTAGGCACTATATGTATATGTATGTGAGTTCGTAGTGCATATTACGTCGACGGCGGAATGGTGTTGGTGGCGATATTGAGATCGATACGCCGGGTACAAACGCGCGTGGGGGCAGCACGGATGGAAAAGTGGCGCGGCACGCTCATAACGTTTCGTGCGTCGGCGTTTCGTTCCGTTACGTCTCGTTTTCCGGAATATTGCGGCCGTTCGACCGGTAAGCGCAACGCAGCGTAGCTTACGCTTACGACCCCAAAGCTTACTTTTGCAATGGCGAAATACACCAAAAAATAATATTTGCAAGGAAGGCAGATCTTTGCAGACGTTGGCGTAAATGCTGCAGACTTTTTGACGCGAAGCCGCAAAACTCGAAAATATTTCCTTTCATTTTAACGCTGAATTCAAAGATTCAATTATTAAGACATGCCAATGTTATGTTTAATAGATGAATTACTAAGGTATACAGCATTGCATCGATCAAAGGATTTGAAAAATTGCCTCGAGGTATCGACGTTTTTTGTACGTTGTCTCGCCTGTTCAAGGAACTTCTTCTGTTGCTTCTCGACTTACACATCCTATTCCATTCGATTCTATTCTGTTATCTGCTTCAGGGTGGTCGGCAAAAAAAGTGTCAAATCTGGTACGGGTGCGCAAATTAATGTTTTACTCTCGCGTATAAAATATCTTTTAATCGGATCTACTCATTTAATTTGTTAACGTTTAATTTTAATCAATGCTGATTGGTAGAAAATTTCGATTTTTTATTGTCTTCATCAACAATATTTTAGTATTGGTATAATATGCTATAATGCCAAAATGTATGAGAGATGGTGGGAATTCATAGGTGGTTTAATCCGTTGGGTGGCATAATGAAATCCAAGTAATCTAGTTTAGCCGATTCCTACATGTACGAATGATAATATGATATGCAAGTTTAGTTTCGGGATGAGTCGGCAGTGACAAGTACGCATGAATGTGTATCGCGATAGTAAGTTCGTCCTCCATTGCAGCTAGCAGTTCACTTTTGGTACGTGAAACCATCTAAGGCAATGATTCATGATGCATAATGAAGACGTCATGTCGCGCCAGTACTTCACTCTGGTACTCGTGTCCGTTTGCCGTTTGCGTGCCGGTACACTGCAAATTTGCTCGATTTACTCGTACTCATTACGTATTAACTGTAATGTGCATATTTTACTAATGATTTATGGACTTTGCCACATATTCAAAAACGAAGGGTGTTCATGATGAATGGTGGAATAAATAACACAGTCGAAAAAAAACTATTCACGCGCCAAATTTCAATTTAGTTAAAACAAAAAAAAAAAGAACAAATACTCAAATCAATCAAGCTTCAGGAGTATTCAATGCGTGACTAATTTGGACTAACTATTCCAGTCTGCTAAAGCCAACGTTCGCGAAAATAACGGTTTATGCATATCAGCCAATTGGACGACGGCATACAATTTGATTCATTTAAAATTTCATATAGCTTGCATTCAATGTTTGTCACTTTGTTCATTTATTGAATAGTAACTTAAGATCTATAACCTGATCATCCATCCTGTGGTGTCTGCTTATCGCGTTCCTCCCGCCTGTTAAAATTTCGGCTGCTTTAATGTAGTCGTGAAGCACTGTCCCGTCGATGGATCATGGATGACTTGCGAATTCAACATGAGCTGCTCCTGCATGCCATTGCCACTGTTGGCGTTGTTGTTGCCGGCGCCTCCACCGCCACCGCCGCATTTCGCCGTGTCTGTTGCGGATTGCGTTGTCGTCGTGTTGCCGCCGTCGGCCATCTGAACGCCATTAGTAGTGTTGAATGGCGCAGTCATGCCAACTGATAACGCACCTACAACGCAATTAATGCACAATTATTGTTCACATCCTGGAGAGAGTTTGTTTTCGCAATTCACTTATGCTAGAGAAAAGGAACAGTTAAAAACGTGCAAAGTCTAAGGGTTGCTAGAAATAGAAACGTGCACTATTTCGTTTACTGATAGCCATTTGCCAATAACAGTTGTAATTGTCTAAAGTTTAAAGTAGTTGATGTTGATTAACGTTGAGAGGAAAAGTCTTTGAACTTAGAAATTGATTATGGTCGACGAAGAGAAAGAAATCTAAGAAGTCCATGCTGAAATAATATAACTTGTCACTCATACAAAATTGCGAAAAATTGGAAAACCAATTGTATACGACTAGTTTAAAAGAAACAACAATGAAATAAATCAAGTAGACACAACTTTTCATTATGTCACAAACGGTTATTGCACATTCTCTATTCTAATTGAACATGGATTGCATTCAAATAAATATCAGTTGGCCAATTATCAAAATTGAGTCACAATTTGAACTGTGTAAAAGTATATTGTGTTATAAGTGCGGGAAGCGCCTTATTTCAGCGCGATTGCGTTCCGCACACATGGCACACGCAATTTTTCATCCGATGTAACAATTCAATTAATGTATAATGGAATTGGCGATCTGATATTGTTATAGTCATGGAATTTGTAATAAGTAATACCAATCACACATATAAAATTGTCGATCGCAGTTCAAATAAACAATCAAACAACAAATAATCACGGTCACAATCTGAAAAGGCATACGTTCCAATTAACACATTCAATTGGAATAACAACAACGCAACTGAAACTCAAAAGAGACGAAATGAGGAAATCAAGAGTTAGAGAAAACTTGAAAATGAATACCTAATTAACATTAAGAAGTACAGTCAGTACGAAAATGCAATAAGGTATTATATAGAATATTATTTGTATAAGTACCACATTAATTTGAGTTATATATTTTGTATAGAAAAACAGAGATCCTTCAATTTAACTGTGGCGGATTTTGCGCTCCGTTGGAATTGATATGCCCTTCATCTGCAAATTGTGAGAATACACTAGAAAGTATTCGCAACAAATATATCACATACATATAATGGGGGAATAGAGAAGAGTATTAATTCAAAATAAAATGGACAGCGTCGCAGCTAGGCCCTGACAACCGGAGTGGCTGCAGGTGAGCGTAAAACTTGCCAAGCGCGTTCGAGGCACTAGCTACGACCCTGGATGAATGTTTACATTTTTATAAAATAAATATCTCGTCGAAATGCTGTGCTGGGTACAATTATATGTTGTTTAAGCAGGTATTGACATACTTTCAAACATTCACAAGGGTGTAATATGAATTCCTCTGAAATCTTTAAATCCAATCACAATTGTTTATGTTAATAACCATTGTTTCACAAATAAATTACTTGTATTATTTGTTTATTCATTCTGTATTATTGGATTGAATTGATATATGTATTGTTCAGTTGAAATCAATTATATTTAGGGTTTCCCGGTTTGACGACTTTTTTGGATTCTCTTCGGTTTTTGGGCTATAACTCTAAATATTCCCAACCAAAGTACAAAGTATTAGATGTCAAAAGAATCGTCTTTCGAAGCTCTATCCAACGATATATGATTGATGCACGTCATGAGTATTTGTTGAAATATCGTCTGTACTTGTGCGATACGATTCCGTAAAAATGGCGTTTTGACAAAAATTCGAGCAAAAATGTAACTTCTAAACGAACAGTCGTAGAGAAATAGCACATATACCAAAATGTGTGTCTTGAGGCGCTTTCTG
>JARJDU010025760.1:0-13771 GCA_030264695.1 Lissagria laeviuscula | reverse complement strand
TGTATCTAAACATATTTCTGCCAGTTAATTGTTAATTAAGTCCGATGTAAGTTTGAAATACTTAATACTTAGTTTATGTTGTTGTGTATAGAAAGATCGGGATACATTTATTTAGTTCAACATTCCCATTGGATGCAGCAAAATAGATAAAAAGCAAGAATACTCGTTGATCTGTTTATGTCGGGACTTTTGAGACTGAAATTTCTATGTGAAAATATTTACCCTAATACTATTTAATATATAAAATTTTATATGATTTGCTCAGAACAAAAAAATAGAGGAATAGAAAATTGAGTTTCGTACAGTTTTATATGTAGCTCGTTAGTCCAACAAAGGAATAGGAATAGCTTTGGAAGAATGATGATGAATGAAAACAAAAAAAAAGAAGCTTGTAATAGACATTTTGCGAAATTTGTAACTTGTAAAACATGCCACAACAAGAGTCTGATTATAATCAATGTTATTCTATTCAATTGAACATTTATATATATATTATAGGCGTTAGTGTTTTATACCTATTGATAATCAAATATATTATTAATCATTATTGGAAATTTTCTCATTTATAAATTGTATATTGTCTAACTTATTATCAGCTATCGATTTTGTTATAAATTTCCATAAATCTAAAGCACGAGCTGACAGGATAATATGGCAATGCTAAGGAGGACGCCGACGTGAGGCGATTCACGTGCGCGAATTCGCGCGCGGCGCAATAACATTTACGCTCATGGAGTGGGCGTAACTCGCTGCCCGCGACCCAGTGAATGGTGGCGTAGTCGGCTATGTATATGTATCGTATGTACGTGGCGCTTGTGAATGTATTTGCTGCAAACGGCGGCAACGATTCGACACCAACTGTGTTGCGTTGCTATCGATCATGAGCGCACGGAGCGCGAGTCGCGCGAAATTAACTTTGGAGCGCAGATGAGAACGAGATCGAACGACGAGAACAGCAAGTCCATGCTAAATTATTTTTAATTGCTTAAATTCATTCTATTATATGCATCGTTTAAATTCCGTATTGATATTAATAATTAATGATTTGTATTGAATTAATTTATAAACTGGTAACATATTCACTATATAATCTTATCAAATTAATCATTTTTTAAATAATATTTAATGTAAGGTTATATATTATGATTTAATTCTCTTGATATATTAAAAGTAATACATAATTGATATATGAAATATTTAATTAATTAGGACGTCTTTAATGAATGATTTAAGTTTATTCACGGACAAAACGTGAGATTTCGCGGGAGAGTACCAAACCAGTGTTGAAAGAAGATGGAAAACAGTATTTTGACATATTGAATACAATGCCCGCTACGCATGCGCCATTTTAAATTCATCTGTTTCACAAGAGATTTTACTCCCTATCACTTAACTATTTCACCATATCACAAAACCACAAATTTTTAAAAATTTCCCAGACATTATTAATTCAATTTTATGAATATATTAATAAGAAATTCCAATTTTATGATAATCCTTTAATAAACACGCCTGCGCAGTGCATGTTGAACCATCAAGTTCGGACATACGTCCATCACAACGACTAGTTCGTGCTTCTGTTGTACATCTCACACTCGCACAGATGCTGCCATCTAGATTGTCAATGTTGTTAGGCTTACCAAATGGAGTCTAATGGAGTCGATTTTACCAGAAAACATTGAGCTACATTGAAAAGCATGGAAATTCCTCAAGAAATGGTAAACAGCGAGTTGTTTGATAGTGCCGCGACGATCGCGGAGCATGTGGAAGCCACGAGCGCGCGTGTATAGTCCGCGTAGTGCGAATGTTTACAACGCAGACATGGGATACACCTTTGCTGTTTGTCAAATTATTTTCCATGATTCTTACCTGCGAGCTGGCGCCGACGATAAGATTCGCGCGCGATGCAGCAGGCGCACCACGGAGACGATAACGAAATGGGGTGCAATGCCCCATGGAGTAGACGGCATGCGTGCAATGATCGAAGCTTGCTAGGCTACCTTGCACTCTTGTTGATTTTTTTGTTTTTCAATAAGTGAGCAGCGCAGCGCGCTGAAACAATGCGAATATGGGATTGTTTATCTGCAGGATGTGCGCGAATTTGCGTCGTCGGTGCCGCTAGCAGGATCATTTGACTGAGAGCATTGGTTGTTTGTAAACAAATACGAAAGGAATGAGTGTTGTGTGTGAATGTGGAGCATGAGCGCAATGCAATTGAATTAGTGATGTGGTTTGTTTATATTCATACTAGTTATTTGTTTCAGACATAAATGAGCCTTCCTTACACAACATTTTGTACAGCTAAATATGTAGTAAGTGCTGATGGGTTGCGATGGGCCAGTGTGGTTAATGCAATCGATTTCAGGTTGTGCAGTGAAGTGTGATAAGCTGCACTATTTTGTGCGATGTCCCAGAGAGCAAAACGGCCTAACCGCTTTGACGATGGCAACGTTCCTGTTAAGAGGCGCAAGGTATACAAATTTCATTTACACATACACTCAACAAGGCATATTTCTAGTAATTATTATGGAATATATATCATGTAAGTACATACATTTGAAGAATGATCATTAATTGGTGATTTTTTTAGCGGCCGACGGCGCAAGAAGAAGAAGAGGCGTCCGCCTTGGGCTGGCGGCCAATCAATGATCTTAAGATCTACAACCGCACGACCACGGAGGCGCCGGCCGAACTATTCCGCAAGGATCTAATCAGTGCCATGAAGCTGCCGGATTCTGAACCTTTGGCATCCAACGAGTACTGGGTGATTGTCGATCAATGGAAGCAAGAATGGGAGCGCGGCGTGCAGGTGCCTGTGAACCCGGACTCATTGCCGGAACCCAGTGTGACTGTGACGCACTGTGCTACGGTGCACATAAAGCCGCTGCAGGAGTACAAACCGTGAGTATTTAGTTGCATGCTATGGGAAGGTATTCGAACTGATTGTTTTTAGGCCGAAGACTCGATACATCCGGATAACGAAAGACGACCGTTTCAAGCCGGAAGAGCATTATTTGTCGACGGCACCGGCGCAGGCTGAGGCAGCGTGTTCGTATGATTTGGACGAGTGCGATGTGGCATGGCTGAAGCTTTTGAACAACGAGCGATTGGCGATGAATCTGACGCCGATCAGTGAGGATCAGCTCGAGCGGGTGATCGAACGGTACGAATTGCGATGCTGGGATAAGATACAAGCAATACTCAGAAATGAAGAAGGGCTAGGCATCGAATACGACGAGAACGTCATTTGCGACGTGTGTCGGTCACCTGATAGCGAAGAGGGCAACGAGATGGTATTCTGCGATAGTTGTAACATCTGCGTGCATCAAGCGTGCTATGGCATTACGAAGATCCCTGCCGGCCAATGGCTGTGCTGCACCTGTACCATCAAACAACGTCCTGATTGCGTGCTTTGTCCGAATAAAGGAGGCGCAATGAAGAGCACGCGTTCTGGACAGAAGTGGGCGCACGTGTCGTGTGCTTTATGGATACCGGAGGTGAGCATCGGTTGCGTGGAGAAGATGGAACCTATAACGAAGATCTCTAGTATACCGCAAAGCCGCTGGGCGCTTATCTGTGTGCTGTGTCGCGAGCGCGTTGGTTCATGTATACAATGTTCGGTGAAGACGTGTAAGACAGCTTATCACGTGACCTGCGCGTTTAAACATGGCCTGGAGATGCGTGCCATCATCGAGGATGAGAACGCCGACGACGGTGTAAAATTGCGTTCGTATTGTGAGAAACACTCCAAGTCTAGCAAGAAGGAGAAGAGCAATTGCTCTGGCTCGGAGGACGATGATTGCAAACGTAAGAAGCGTAAGGATATGACATCAGAGGAGAAGAATCAGGCGCGTGCGGCGCGACAGCAAGAGATCGAAGCTGAATTCTTCAAACATGTGAATGTGAAAGACATTGCGGTGCATATTGATGTTGATACGGAGGCTCTTCAATGCATTTATAACTATTGGAAGTTGAAGCGTAAAGCGGGGCATAATAAGCCGCTCCTGCCGCCCAAATGCGAGGATATTGATATGCTCTCGCATAAACAGGAGCAGGCTGATCTCGAGAAGATGAAGATGTTTGTGCAACTGCGCCAAGATTTAGAGCGGGTGCGCAATTTGTGTTACATGGTAAGTCGGCGGGAGAAATTGTCGCGATCGTATTTCAAACTGCGAGAGTCGACCTTCCAGAAGCAGGTGGCCGTGCTCAAGTGTTCGAATCTCAGTCAGAAGGAGACCGACGCCGTGGTCGCGGCGAATCGTGGCCCGTCCATTTACGATCGCGTGTATTCTAACCAAAATGCTGATGAGACAATCAATTTGGAATGCTTAATTGCGCGGATAACGGGCTGCAAGTCGCCGCAGCACGATTCCAGCGATGAGCGGAAACCAGAGATGAACGGACTCTTCAAAGATGTGAAGAACAACCCGTACAAGAAGCTTTATTTTAATGGGACTAGCAAACGGCGTAGCGCGAGTCTGTATGGCAGTAGTTTTTCAAGTAGTGAGGATAGCAGTGACGATCGGCCAAAACCTCGCCACAATAAAGAGAATCGTTTACATAGTAGCACCGACGATGATAAACCTGCCGTGAAGAAATTAATACCCGTGAAGAATAGTAAAACCGAGAGGCGGCGGAAGCGATTCAGTATTACGCGAAATGCGCTGGACAGTAGCAGCGAGGAAGATGTGAAGCACGTGAAGAAGGAGACGTCGAATTCGCGGCTTAAACAGATCGAGAAGGAACTGGGTATTTCGGCGTCGGATAGTGACGAACTGATGCCGATCAAGACGTCGTCACCGAGGTCTAGTCCTAATAAACGAGCTATGTCGTCGATTTACTCTGACAGTGAGAGCTCGGACTCGTCAGCGAGGAATGATGGCGCTAGCGATTCGCAATCTCAGAGCAAACTGCGCACGAAAGCTTCTGTCAAGGAATTCTCACATAAACCGTCGACCAACAAGAGTCCTAATAAGAGTAGTCCTGAGAATAAGAAGAAAACAAAAGAAGAAACTCACAAGAAGGATGATAAGAAGAAGAAGGATTATGTGCCGTCTGATCTCATCGTGCCGCAACGGCAAGCGGCGAAGAAAGCTACTGAAAATTTGAAGACCAATACCGTCGCCAGAACTACCAAGGAGATTCACAGTAACAGCGAATCCGATGCTAAGGTAGAGGAGAAGGAGAAAGAGAAAGAGAAAGAAAAGCCTACACCTGTGCCAGTTACCAAGCCGAAGAAGATCGGTCGGCCACCTAAGGAACCGAAGGAGGACACCAAGGAAACGAAGAAGAAAGAAAAGTCGTCGAAGGAGTCTAATAAAGAGAAAGATAAGGACAGGGAGAAGGACAGAGATAGAGATGACATTTTCGACATCGATAAGGAATTGGATAAGACTGACCAAGATATTCTCGCATACGTACCTCAACGCCAAGCGGCGAAGAAAGCCGCCGAACATATTAAAGGCCTGGGTAATAAACCTGGCCCCACGATTGAAAACGACGACAAGAAGCCCAAAGAAGAAGAAAAAGAAAAGGAGAAAGAGAAAGATAAGTCAACAGCGACGTCGGGCACCAAGAAGGAGAAACCAACAGCAGCCAAAATATCGGACAAGCGGAAATCATCTTCCAACAGCAGCACGTCTTCCTCCAGCAGCTCTTCCAGCTCATCGTCGACGAGTTCCAGCTCGGACAGCGAGAGCGATACCGATCGACCCAAAAAGCAACCGCAATCGGAGAGTTTGTCCTCGGCGAAAGAGCAAACTAGGCGGACTGGTACCAAGGACTGGCCCTTTCTTGACAAGGCAGCCAAGTCTGCGGCATCATCCAGCACCTCCGATTCGAGCGATAGCAGCCGACCCCCATCGCCAGCAGCACCACCCCGCACCCCATCCACTCAAAGGGCTGCATCTAAGTCTCCTCGACGAACATCCAATAAGTCTGGTCGGAAGAATGATAAGAAACCAACGCCACCTGAAAGAGAGAAACCTGCGCGACCACGTGGTAGACCGCCAGGCAGAGGAAGGCCGCGTGCTACGGCGCACTCAGGTGATCGGGTCGGAGATGCTCATGTCCGGCATGGAGATTTCTCTGAGCGTGGCAACACGGAAAGAGAACGAACTAACAAAGCAGCTCGGAAGGGAAAATCAACGGACGTGGAAGCAACAAGTAAAGAAGTCACTTCCCCCGTCGTCGAGGTTAGCGAGACAAAGTTACGCTCTCCGCTCCGCGAGGCTGAGAAGAAAATAAAATCGCCGGAGAAGACGCCGAGAGCTTCGATTAAGGAGATCGAACCGGAAATTGGCGATTTGGAGAAGGAGATCATGGAGCGCAAGGCGGCGAGTAACAAGACTGCGAAGTCGAAATTCGATCGGTTGTTTGGTGCTCTTGAGACCAAGACGAAAACAGAGAAGTCGAATAAGTCACCGGTGAAGGAGAACAAAGAGCCTCAACCCAAGCCTGGTACACCGAAACAGAGTCCTGCGAAGAAGTCGCCTTCTAAGGCGGTGAAGAGCCTGGATGACATTTTTGCTAATAAATTATCCAATTCTATGAACACCAAGTCTCCGGAACATCACGCCAAAGTGTTGAGTAAGACGCCGCCTTCGAAGCAGGAAGAGGTGGACTTGTTCAAGATTGAAGACGACAAATCGCATCATACCCATCAAAAATACCACAATACACATTCCAACGATGAGCTGCTGGACGATATCGGCGACATCTTAGAAGACGGCTTTGGCATGTCTCCCAAAGAAGAAGAAATGATCAAGTTGCCTCTGACATTCAATATTGCCAGTTCCATTGTCTTAAAGGAAGATTCCAAAGAAGATTCCGCTAGGGAGACACTTAATCTCGTAGAGAAATTAAGAGGAAATATGGGTCTCACCAAGAAGTCGACTAGCATCGACATCGATGATGCCATCAGTATCGCATCTAGCAAACACGATGATCGTATGGACTTCGATCAGAGTGTTCCCAATACGATAGTGGAGACATCTCAGCCAGCTGAAGAGAAACTGGAAGACTCCTCATCCCCACACATCAATCAGCAAATTGACATCACCAAGTTCCAAGCGAAAGAGTATAAGTTCAGCGAACCGCAGACAGAAGACAAATCTGTACCTGATATGCAGCACCAGCACACAGATGCAACTGCTCAAGCCGACGAACGTTGGGTGCCTCCTAGTGATTGCTATCCTAATCTACAAGCTGCCCCTGCTATCGAATCGAAACCTTTCAACGATGTGGCATACAAACAGGTCCCATTCGATTCTAATTCGCTTGGTGTCCCTGGAAACGTTGCCGCATTGCAAGACAACAATATTCTTAAGAGCCAGAGTCCCATAACTGACCGTCGAGTGAGTCGGACTCCATTTCTGGATGCTGCTTCCTCCATGGATTGCATGCCTAGCCCGATGCCGTACAACGACCTCCATCCGCAGGGCAAATGGTCTGAGAGTAATCTTATGCCGAACCGGCGTTCCTCATCCAGCTCGGTGGCATCATCGACGAGTAACATGTCTCGACGGAATAACGAAGAAGACGAGATAATGAAGCGACACGAAATGCCTTCCTTCAATCATCCAGCAATGGACGAATTGCCTGGTATGCTACCGCAGTCTATGCCATTCCAACTGAATCCATTAGACGTCTTTCCGCAATTCTCCGACCCCAATCAATTTGTCGGCAACCCTGTGAGCTTGTTTCCACCGAGTAATGCCAGCACGCAACTACCATTCCCATCGCCCGGGGCGGCATTATTCCCGCCGCCGTTTGCATCGTTCCCAACGCCGCTGTCTGTGATTCCCCCGCTGAGCAAGCCGAACGAGGAAACCATGCACATTCCACAGACGGCGGCGTTCACGTCGTCGCAGCACAATATGGCTCTCACAGCAGCCATGGTCAACATGCCTACAGCTTTCACCCCGAAGGTTGATGAAGAGGAGGAATCGCCGCCGGCAGTTGCAACCCAACCAGTTGCAGAACCAGAACCTCCAGTTGCTGTGCCCGCTGCCTCTCCAGCGTTGAGTAATTCCACGCCTAATCATGTGCAACCATCGCCGAATCCGTCCGTTAAGTCGAACAGTTCATCCGGGAAGAAGTCGCCTAGTAAACCTACGCGGACTTCGGCACGCTTCATCTCTCAGCAGGCGAAGTCGCCCAGCAAGAGTCCTGGAATATCCCCTCGGCAGGATATCACCAAGTCGGCGACAGCCGGACGCAATAAAGACAAAAAGGTCGGGAAGGGTAGCAGCGGTCGCGGCGCCCAATCGCAATCAAGAGGTAGAGGTCGCGGCCGAGGCCGGGGACGACCGCCTAGTAATTCCCACGAATATGACTTTAACACCAATACTATTCACAACAAGCTCGTTGGCACTGTCTACGATCTGGACTTTGACGACGACATGTCCAACGAGTGCAGCGATTTACGAGCAATGCGCGAACGTAGGAAGTCGGCCGACGTTCACGATCGAAAAGCAGAATCACCCAAATTCACTAGCCCCACGCACAAGAACCGTTATACGCATCTCAGTGACCTACGCCCGCCGACACCGATTTCTGATACGCAGTCAAAGCCTGCGACGCCTGAACCGCAACCGGAAGTCGTCAAGCCATTCCCTACCGTCGTGCCACTCGTCCTTCCTGGTCCAGTAGATATGAGGACGTACAACAGCACTGTTGAGATTACAAGCTACAAGGAGACGACGACCACTCTCCTCACGCAGTTCAATAGTTCCACTGTCAGCGAAGCCCCCGTGCACGAAGAACTCGACGAGTACTTCGAGAAGGAGCTCCAGAACGCGCTCGTCAAGCAGCAACCCGAGGAGCCTCATGTACCTGAACTCAATAAGATTAAAGTGTCTTTATCAGATTCCAGAAATCAGCTCAAGGTGAAGATCAAAGGTCCCATTGCCAATTACACATCATCGTCGTCGTACACGTCGTCGGTGGTGCCACCGCCGCCAATCGAAGCGAACACGCACGCCATGCAAATTAACTCTGTCGCCCATAATGCCATCAACAATATGCCAACGGTAGCCAATTCCGGAGCGACGAACTTTCATCGTATGCGGAAGAAGGAACTTCTGCGTCAGTATTGCTCCCAGGGGATGAACACCAATGATCCTATGAGCGCTCCCGGCATGTCAACGACACCGGTGACGCCTCTCAATCGCACGATAATCACTATTCCTAAGGCTGTGGCGTCCATGACAAGCATACCGACCAAGGACGATTATCGTGATTATAGGATTGGAGGCGACGAGATATTCGAAACCAAAGCCCGCAAGGATAAACCGAGACCTGGTTTGTCACGGGAATTGCGTCAGTTAGACTTGCCGCCAATGGACGACGAGAATTCCATGGAAAGAAGGCGGAGTATTGGTTCGAACAACGGATCGAATCCTATTGGTGAGAATAAACGGCGCGGCAGACCCCCACGATCACAAACTATTAACATGGGCATGGGGGTAGGACCAATTGGCATGCAACAAACCACTCCGAAATTGAAAATCAAAATCGGTGGGAATAACATCGTCACTGGTAATCTCGAACTTACTGCATCGATCAACTCGACCAAGTTCGATGATAAGCGAGATCGTATCCGACCACCGAAGAAACGACTCTCGGCATCAGTGGCGAAGCCCAGTGTGGAAGATCTTAAGAGGGAAAGCATGAAGTTCCGGAAACAGGTAATGGCCGATTTCAGCGAGAAGAAGGAGAAAAAGAAGAAGGACAAGAGTAATCGGAAATCGAAGAAGAAGAAGAAACAAGATCTGCAGGTTGTGAATGCGGCGGATGTGGCTACTACTAAGTTGATCATCCGATTGCGTAAGAACGAGAAAGGTCCGGAGGAGGTGATTCCCCCTGCGGCGGAACCGGAGAAGAGTGCGAAAAGCAATGCGGATGTAGTGGTGGTCAGTGCGGGTGACGAACAACGGACAGAAGGGTGTAGTGATAATCAACCGGCGATTGTAATCGAGCCTGCGGTAACTGGTGATCGGACTAGTGGTGCAAGTGTAGGCGCGTTGATTGCACCCATTAAACTGAAACTTTCGCGGTGCCAGGAAGGTTATGTGATGAAGGCCCATCCTAAAGATGATGAGAAGTCAACGGCGACGACAGCGGGAACAACATCACCATTGACGACGCCGGCGACGTTGAATCTCCACGAGCCAACGCCACCTGTGCACACGGCGACACCTCTACCTCTCAATAAGGATTGTGAGGTCAGATGATAGTGCAACGGGATTGGCGAGTATTGACTCGCATCAGGACGTTTAATGTAGTTAGCTAAAAGTACACAGAGATTATGAAAGTAAATTATTTATATTGTAGCGTTTAATTTATAATTGAATTATGTTTTGAATTGTATCGAGATAGCAAGGAAGGAAGCATAATAAGCAATTTGTATATAGAACTCTTGGAACAGTCAGCGATGTATGTACTATTCACTTGCGATCACACCACAAAATTTTGTTATTGCATTAATAATTTAGTAAGTCTATACAATTTTATTAAATATATATATATAAAATATTATTATTATTATTATTATAAATATTCTCGAAGAAGATCGCAACTTGAGTATTTATATATTATATATACAAACAAACAGATACAGAGATAGAGAATATTTGTTATATCTATTATCGCAAAGGAGGCAGATAATATTGTATTATAAGACAGAAGAAAGTAATGTGTAATACACACTGTATATGTAAATATTAATTATATGTCGTTTTAGATAGGTGCGATTCTTCCCCCTCCCTGCCCCTCAGACTAAATTACATTACAAAAATTGTATTTGTTTTCATTTCAATGTACAAAAAGTCAATTACATTCACACAAGAAATAAACAAATGAACTTGGAGGACGACACTGGCGTGCGATGATCGCCTCGCTTGAAAATGTAAATAATTAATAAATATGTAGACTTGTCACACGAAAATGATGGATCTAATCCAATAGGTAGAAGAATGTAATAAATTCGATGATCGAATTCATAAATTATTTGTTTGTTAAACATTTTCAATGTTATTATTTATAATTTGTAGTAAAACAGCAACAAGTGACAACGATCTCTCTAGATATTAACAATATTAGTTGATATAGATAGCGAGGCGATGGCGTACTCTAAGGCTGTTGATGTCATGGACACAAACATGTATTCATATTTTTGTACATACTTGTAAGTTATTATGATAATAACTGTGAATATTATGATTATTATTATACATATAGTGCTAATTTATATATTATATTAATTACTTGATACATATATACAGAAACAGATTTCATTTGAGAAATGAAACAAATGATGATTAACTCGTGTTGACAATTTTTGATATAGCTAGAAATCGTTATTCTACATTTAAAACATAAAATTAATTAGAGAAATTCGATTCGTACAATATGTAATAACAATTAAATAAATGAACCAGGAAACGTGTGTTATGTAATGAAGGAAAAGAAGAAGTCGAAAGAGACGAGAATATTTATAGGTGAAATTATTGAAACAAATGAAGGCAAGCAAGAACAGAAATTATTTGATCATGAGTTTAAATTAAAACAATATGTACAGAACAAATGGCTTGAGTGAGTGCAATTCATTTCGTATTAATAATTGTTGTTGTGATGGCCATGTTTTTTTTTAACTTTAAATAATATTTTCATAAATTATAAAGAAGATTGGCAGGCGTGAGAAGATTGTAATATTTTTTTTTTGTACAGATTTTAATTGTAATAATCTCTTCTTTTTTTGTTCTTTTATTTTTATGTTTTCTTTTTGTAAATATGTTTTAAAAATTTTACTTAATGACGGAACACACAGACACACACAAATACGATTTATAAAATACAATTATTTACGATTATTATTATATATTCTAAGATATTTTATTTTTATACCTGATGTTTTTAAGTGAAGCGATTTTTAATCGACAAAGAAAGTGAAAGAAAGAGTTTTAATTAAAGCAAGCAACCCATTTTATTTTATTTGCATTTGAAAATACTATGCGACTGTAAACACCATTGTCGCTTTGTTTCTTTTTTATTTTATTTATTAATAGCCCGTTTATGTTATTTTTGTTGGTACTTTCAAGTTTTTCTTTTCTTCTTTCCAACATTGTTTTAGTTTTAATAAGATTTAGGTTGAGATTTGATGCAGAGCTGCCCAAGCCATTTGTTTTTCATGCTATTACAAATACAAAATCATTAAATTATATACTTACTACTTCAATAACAATAAAGAACATAAACATGCGTTTGTTTACAGTTTGCATCCATTCGCATTGAAAATTGCAGCTGAACTTAAACCCTAACTGAAATATCGTTCTTTCTGAATGGATATGTACGTATCACGCACTACAGCGTGTCAATCTAAATGAACAAAAAAAAAGGTAAAAGGGACTACATTTGTATAGATAATTAAGATGTTTCTACGATTTTCAGCGACAGACGCAGTAAGAACTTTTGTAATTCATCCAGATACCCATCTAGGAATTATTATTCGACTAACGCCGATATGATATTTTTACATTTGGTTGGTCACAATCGCTATTTACCGTCGCCGGTGAATATTATTCTATTTGGATTATAGTAAAAATCTCAGCGGGACTGATTGAAGAAAAAGATGATCATGAAATAGTTGAATGTGAACTAAGAAAATGAAGAAACTTTAACTGAATTGAAAAATCGAAATTATAGATTAATGAATAAAAGGCATATAAGTAATCATATTGTACCTATACTTGTAAATAAACTAATTATTATTAAAACTTTGTTTTATTATGATTGATATATTGTCAGAGTGTTTTAATATTATATTTATAGGAAATGAAAGGCAATTTTTGATTTGTAGCTTAATCATATGCATTTTTGATTAATTGTGTCACATTTGGGGTGAAAATAACAACAAATGATTTAATCAGTTTTAAAACCAGTTCTTGTTGCAAATTTTGGGTGAGTTATTGATATTTTAAAGATATTAAACTTCATCATTACTTTGCAAATCGTTGAGTTTTCTTTAAATTGTCTTTGAACATTATTGTTTGAAATGTTGAAGCTTCCTGCCAAGTAAAATAAGTTTCCTCAATTATTACTAATTGTGGTTTAATTCAAACCAAGTAAGCTCGGTATCAAAAAATGCAGAACTTAATTTACTTTCAAATTTTGTTTATTATTGTTTTAAGGATTTAATCGCTTATAACATCTAAACTAATTATCCCACAGAAACCTAATATAAATATTTATAAAGGTCTTTAAATTTTCTTTATTATTGAGTTTAGTATAACTTATAGAATTATAGAAAAAAAATCTAAATTGAGGGTTAAAAATAGTTTCTTCTTGCTTTTTAACATCCCAAATAAACTTAATGTGCCTTATTAGAAACGACATTAAATTCTCTTAAAAATAATTAAGGCTCAATAAGTGTATTAACAGTTTTTCTGACCTGTTTTTAATTATAGAATTTTAAATACCCGTGGAACTAATTATTCCACATTAATGAATTTACCATTGTTAGAAAGCTAATTAAATTTTCTTCAAAATGATATGTATTTTAATTACCTCAGTTTATTATAAAATAGTCAATACTGCCCTGCAAAACTAAACTTTATTATTATTTTTTGAATTTTTAACATTTAAACGTTTATTACTTTGAATCTAATAATCCCATATAAACTTAATATGCCCCATTAGAAAGGTCATTAAATTATCTTAAAGATAGAGTCAATAATCACTTTCAACTTTTTGGGAAAGGACCTAAATTAAG
>JARJDU010025744.1:0-10386 GCA_030264695.1 Lissagria laeviuscula | reverse complement strand
GTCTACAGTCAAACCAAAAACTAGTTTTAAAACGAATAGTTTCAGAGTTATAGAAACATTTAATACACTTTTAAAATAATCTGTGAGTAAAGATCATAAAGCAGCAATAAATATGACGAACGACGGCCATTACTCGAATCGTGCGAGGCTGCACTCCTCGTAGTAAGCCAATAATAAAATTTATTTCGCCCTCGCGCGCGCAAGCCGTGATTAATGCCAACGATGCGGAGAGAAAACAGCAGAAAGTGAATAATCGCACCTTAAGTTTTCAAATTAAAGAAGACGCCGCGCGGTGCTTGCGCTTTGTCAGTGAATCATGGTGTTTAATAGAAAAATTGTGAAATTATTACCTAGCTTGCTTGAAAGCTAACCGGAAGGTGACCAAGATAGATTATTTAATCGTTAGTGAAACAAGCTATTTGTTGCTCTGCTTTAACTTCATAAAATTAAATGTGTGGCATTCATAGAAGGTTATAATAAATGCAATTCAAAGCTTGAAAATAGAGGTTGCTCAACCTCATACTGAGTATCTTTATGTTTATACAAAAACAATCAATGAAAAACAAGTTTGTTAATAAATCTTGTTCTAAGTAATATGTCGGGCACTTTAATTATTGAATCTGTAGCTGCAGGGAAAGTTCAGCACTGCGCACAAAGCCCGCAAACTTTAATGGTAATTTGTGGAAAATACTCCTGTTAAGAGGCTTATTTACTTCCAAACTGGTATAGGAAATTCCATGTTAGAGTCGTGACTGATTGTGATCACACTAAATCAGCTTTTTATCTTATTTTTTTGGAGTAATTTTATAACTGCCAAATACCATGCCCCTATCAATTTACTTTTTCGAATTTCGACTTTAGCCGGTTATATATCGAATTGAAGGCAAATATCTCAAAATTGAGCCACGATATAGACGCATATTATTTGTCGTATAATAATGTACTTTTCGAATTTAGTAAAAATATCAAATACCTTGGTCGTTATCAGTCACAAGCAGAAAACAAATTTTTGTCTCATTTACTCAGGCCATAGTCATCGAAATCTAACCTTTTATTGCTGTCCATTATTTAAAACATACGTGGCAAGTTAGTGAACTCTGAAAGCTTAAAAGTTGTTTCACTTGTAAATTTGCTTCAATCTATATATCTAAATTAGGTTTAAATGCGCAGTGCAAACGTACCGCACGACACACAGATTGCCGCATTACCTCTCCTGCCCGAGTCCGGCTCACACTTCCACGACAGGTGACCCTGGTAACCTGGTCAATCCTGCTCAACCTACCTTACCCATATTGAAGGCGAGATAGATTAGGTCATACGAAAAAAAAAAAAACTCCAAAAAAGGAATTGAGAGTGGTGCTAATAACTTCACCTCGGAGAAACACACTATAATAAAACCACAAACCAAGCCGCAGAAACCGAACAAATTCAATGATCACAAACCCAACAGACGATATACGGATATGAGACCTGGAACATGGAACAAGGTGTATCAAGAAGTAAGAAAAGAACAGCATCGAATCGAGAAAGGTAAAGCTACAGGAGCAGCGGCAAATTTAGAGCTGACGAGGCCCTAAACGCTCAATAAGTTTGAGGCAATTCGTATAGGGGCCCGAGGTGCACATTCAATTTGAGACCCCTCGTAAAGAATCCTTCGCAACAATTTTCAGAATTTGGAGGACCCCCTGCCATGAAAGGCTCCAGGCGCGCGCATACATACATCCGCCACAGAGACTAAGGCTCGATTTGGTCTGTAACGCCGTCAGAAGAAGGTATTTGTATGAAAATTGATGTTGGTGTCAAATTTTCAAAACCTATACAAATCCACATGCTCGAACCAAATTGAACCAAAATTGGTTATACAAACTATATGGGAAAGGGAGAAAGACATTAGCGGCGTTACAAATGAAAAAGGGTTTACTATGAAAAGTAAATAAAAATAATTTAAAATCATGGCCAAAATCATACAAAATTTAAAGAGTTAAAGGTTGGCGGGAGTGAAGGATGGTACAGGAGAGAGTTAAATCCCTAACCCCACAAGAAGAGATAGAAATCCTAAAGAGTTAAGAAAAAGCAGAGCACACCTTAGGAGGGTTTCAAAGCGGTTAAACACCACCCAAATAAAGTGGGAAAAACGGACAACCCTGGAAAAGTGGCTAATTTAGTTGGCTACCATAGGTTGAAATATATTCATAGTATAATAACAAATTTTTCAACTCGTCAAAACATTGATTTCTTAAATGTTTAAATAGTTAAGAGAAAACAATCGATGTCTATAAGTAGATGACATTCCATACTATTTTTTTTCAGATCAAACCATGAACTTTCAAATAGCAAGATTATTATAAAAATAATAAAATAAAATAGATAGCTATTTAATGAAAATTGTTAAAGTTATAAATCGGGATAACAAGGAAGAATGAAAGTTAAACTTTGTTAACATTGTTTTGCATGATAATAGACGACTGGCAGAAGTCCGATGGCAATCCTCTTACACCCGGTAACGTCTAAATTCTAAAGCAATTCGGAAAGTTTTCTTACCGGCAATGAAACGTGCCGTCATAAAGAGAGTTGCATAGTGGCGAAACGGGTTCATTCTTCAGTTCGCAGTAATTGCACGCTGAAAAAACCAGCTTTTCTCGCACTAACAACAATAAAAAGCTGTTTGCGTCGAATTGGAAAAACGCACGACTCAATTAAACTTAACTAGCTAATTATAGTAAAAGTGAAGTAATATAATTATTTATAGCTTCTTATATAAATCATTATCTTTTTATATAAATCATAAAACACGCGCAATTGTACTAATAATTAGTCATGCGCACAAGACAGACAAGATCAAAAATGATCTTGCAAAAAGTGCAGCATATTTGAATCTTGATCTCAATCGTGTCTTGAAAATTTTGCATAAATCTTGGTCTTGAATCTCGACAAGATGATGCAGGAATTCAGTAGCGGTTTAAGATAAGTTGGTACCCGGAGCGAAAATTCCTCCAGGCACTCCTGTCGCTTTCTTAATTTTCCTCTGCTCACAACCACTAGGTCGGCTCCTCTTCATTATTGATACAATTCAGAAATAGAAGCAGAATAATAAATTAAAATAATACTTTATGGCAATACCCAAATAAAACAATGATAACTTAACTAAAGATCAAATATTGATAGATCTGCCCTGTAGTCACTATATAATTTTCTTTAATATTTGCATATAATTTTGTGTCACTTTAAAATAATATAATAATTACTTATAATATTCCCTAATTGTTATAACTAGTGATATACCACAGACACTACCTTAGAGGAATAGCTGATAATTGTGATTGCTTTGCTCAATGCTCTGTTTGGATACATATTATGCTTTTAGGTTTAAATAACAAAAATGTTCTTTATCAGTGAATTACATATATAAAAAACATTCCGTATCTTTTGTTGTTAATTCCTGTGCGTTCTATATACAATTGAAGTATACCTAGATTGACCCGCAGCAAGCTACACTTTCATGATTCAATAGAAGCTGCTGCTATTGCCGCTAAGTTAAAATTCCTTCCGGTAATCACAATGTTCCGCCAAAGGAAAGCGGTAAAGCGCACCGCCCTGGATTCCATCATGTTTAGGGGTGCCAAGCGGGCCGCCAGGTGCACTGTGAACTGTGTAGATTAAGGATTCTAAAAGATTTAATTTAATGAATAATTTATTGCCAATATAAACACTGTATGACAAAGAAGCACAAGCAATGTAAGCATGCCGAAAGTATTGCATTGTACCGCTAAGGAAAATGTTTACTTAGCGACATTAGCAGCGGCATTAATTGAATAGTGGAATCTAGACAAACTTTAATAGTTATGTTGTTTATAGAACGCACACGAATAACAATTTTTTTTTGCTATTTCAGCGTGTATTGCCGGCTTTCGGGTCGTCACGCAACCCTGTCTCAAGAATTCGCCGCGCCGGAGAGAAAGATCGGTGTGCATGCAAAAAACTCATAGCTGCATTTGCCTTTTTTGGCATTTGATTTCACAGATTAAATAAACAAATTAATCCATTTATTAAATATCGTGAACTTCTAACTGCAAAAAATTACATTGCATATTTTTGCATTAGCTCGACTTATTATAATATCGTGTGTGAAATTGTGTCGGGTGCAGTTCTGTATTCATTATTACACTGTATTTTTTGTTGGCAAAAAGATGCTATTGATAACATTCAATAATATCCATCGTTTAAAAAAAAAAGCAAAAAGATAAGTAAAAATCGACACTCCGACCTAATATTTGAAGTTACGAGATCACAAGATCTTGTCAAGCAATCTCGATCTTCGCCAGATTTAAAACGCGAGTCTTGTGATTGATCTTATTTTTAAAATGTTGTATTGATCTTGGTTTTGTGCTTGAAATTTCAAAATTTCAGCAAAATCAAGATTAGTCATATATTGTGCGCTTCACTAATAATAATAATAATAATAAAATTATATAATGCCAATGCAAACAATCATTTCCTGGCCTTAATTATATAATTTATTACGTTTTATATTACTTTCGACTGGGAACTTTTTAATTGGCTCGTTAAACAGCGAATAAATTTATTTTTAAACGTCCAATCCATCGCGCATCTTTTGCAATAATTCTATTTTCCAATGAACGCCGACTGAATTGTTTCAAATTTATATTTAATACTCTCTTGGACTGTTTCGACGAGGGAATTAATTTAATTTCTAGCAAACACGATTTTGCATTTAGTTCTAAAGCGAAATATATGCTTATATATATATTAAGAGAGAGTGAGAGAGAGAGAAAGTAAAAATAAAAAAGGAAAGCTATATATATATAAATTTGCTGACCTTAATTATTACTGCTTTCTGCTTTTTTGCTCACTTCGGAGCAGAGAATTAAATTTCCGGGGGTGAAAAGCTTCCCTCCATGTCAAGTTTTCACTTGTAAGCGTTTATTCCATAGTTGATCCCATTTTAATTATATACTCAAATAAGATATAAAATTATATACATAGGTACTTCAAAGTTATATACTGAAATTGAATTTATTCATAATCGACGCAGACAAATTTTAAATAAATAAATGAATAAAAAATGATGGTAAATTTAACCCGAGATGGTCAACCTGCCCTTAAAAATAAAAAATCTAAACCCATAAATATTTACTTGATACAAGCTACAAGTACACTCTTCCACCACCCCAATATGCACCAATTCGTCCTACTTCACCTCGCACACACACAAAAAAAACCAACACGCTGAAAATCCCAAAGAATTACCCGGGAAACTCTCTGGTGCTCGTGAAAAATTCAACAAGAAAAATGATTTACATAAAAAATAGGTGTATAGAGCCTCCTCGGCAACGATTATAAATTAAACTCGGATTGTATTCGAGCCGCCGCTGCCGGCCCATGTCGAAACGAAACGAAGCGGGCAGAGAAAACCCGCTTTCCGAAGCCGTAATTTATGTCCTAACGAGGCGAACGTGCGAACTGCGAATTTGCAAAACTGAACAGAACATTATAGGACCTGCAGAGAGTAAAAAAGAAAGAGAGACGAAGGGAGATGGAAAAGTGGAAAAAAGAAGAAACGAAAAAAACGATAATGTAATTTTTCATTTTCGAACCGACCTCGCCCAACATTCAACATTTGAATATCGGAGCAGGTGCAGAGACCAGTGGCCGTTAAATGCGGGCGGTTATTAGTGTTGAAAGCTCAATGGTTTCCACCCTTTGCCGTAGGCGATGTATGAGCATTCGCGGTTGGTTTTGTTATTTGGCAATCAAACGTGCTGTTTGTCACCGCGGGGTGCAGAAGCGGGAGATGACTGACGGATGACACGTTCGAGTTGTGTTGGATGTTGCGTGTCGCAATAAATATAATTTAATGAATGTCAGACTAGAGACTTTATTCGATGGCATGTGCTACTATTGGCGAAGGGTTGGATCGTGTTGCCACTTTGACGAATTTTCAATTAGTGTTATGTTTCACCGCCTATCAACATGAACGGCAACAACATACGCTATTATTGAAAACTTGATGCAGTTTGATACAAATTTGCTAGAAATGTTATCTAATGAGCTTGAAGTAATAATAGTACTTTTCTCTAGCCACAAACTCATTTATCTCACGTCAATTAAGAAACAGGTAGATAGTGTTGAAGAGAAATCGAATGAGTATAAACTAAACACATTCCACGTTCTTTCTTATTCGTTCTTAGGCATTAATTCAAACAATTTGAAATTGTAATGAAGGGACGGGACGAATGATCATATAGCGATGGAACGTACGAAATTCGTGGCGTGTCCATTATTTAAATAACACACATTACAACGAAATTACCTGCGCTTACATTCACGAGAAGAAGACTGAATAGCTACAAGATAAATATATTTCGATTCAAACCGACTTCAGCTATCATTTGCTTAGTAATCCTCAACCTGAATTTTGTAGTATAGTCAGTCAGGTGCTTACCTGGAACAAAAAAAAAAAGAAAAAATTATTAGTAACATATTATTAAAATACAATTTTTTTGACGTGTTTAACGTCTTTAAAAATACTATACAGATTAAATTTTAAGGTTAAAAGTTGTCTCACTTTGCGATACTACATCTACGCTGTTTAAAACCGCAAAAAGTTGAAATAAGCATCATAAGAAACGAAATTTATACCAATTCAATCCCACTTAAGCACATTTTTCATATTTGCTCTCATTATCGTGTAGTTAGTGCGAAAAACTGAAATCGATAAAAATTTGACATTTTTCGAAGAAAAACTCATTGTAGCTTCGAAACGAAACCAGGTAGAGACACGAATTTGATTCCAACGCTAGGAGTAGTAATAAGGCTGTGCACATTTGCATATTATTACACCACTTTAACTTAATTAATAGAAACACATGAAGAAAATGGAAGCAATTGTGTCATCGTTCACCAATACATGAGTTTGATTTGATTTCTTGTGTACGTCTGAGTCGGTGTGTAGATACCTTTCATAGTGTTAGTTCAAACAGCCGAGCTCGTGTATGACAAACGTCATTTGAAGAATTTGTAGGCTATTTGATAGCATACCATTCTAAATCGCTGAACGTCGACAACTCTATAATGGTAGTTTGTGTTATAAGTGCCGAAAGTGCCGTATTCCAAAGCGATTGTTGGATATTAACCAGAAGAAGCGCTGGAATACGGCGTTCTGCACGTATAGCACTCGCTACTTTTCCTCCAATCGACAAGAATTCGTAAAAAATATTTTTTTTATTAACAGCTGTTAATAAGAGAAAACATTTATTTTTATTAAGTTTTTAAAATTTAAAGAAACTTTTAAATAATTTTTCTTCAATGTTTCATATCTTTTGTTATTTTCTTTGCTGGCCCTTATTATTTCTTTAGTTATTTCTTTTTTTGCTGACATTGTGAGGCTAAATGTTCTTAACAATCTTAACGCAATTTTTTAGTAAATTACTTCCGAATATGTGTTAGGATTATTAAAATGCTGACCTTACTAATGTTTCTAAGCAAATACATTCAAATGAAAAATCGGCTAATGTCAATTACGATTGTAAATCGCAAGAAAACCTCTCTGAGTACGGAATTTCCAAATAGCATTGAAAACATTTATGTCGAAAAATATTAGAGATATCCAAATTAATATTTGAACCCATCTTTAGGGTAAAAAGATATAAAAATCAGTAATAAATATTATATATACAATTATATATTATACTAGCTGACTTGGCAGACGTTGTTCTGCCCTTAGCATATATATATATATATATATACATCATCGAAGTATCATATACCGGCTTGCAGCCAATAGGAGCAGTCATGCTCACCTAAGATTCGGCATATTTTACCGACCCTGCTTTTTAAGCTATATTCTTGCTACTTAATCACTAAAACGGTTGCAAAACATACAAAAAAAAAATAACTTTTTAACCAAAAACAATTTTAAATAAATTTTAAAGAAATATTCTCTAAAAAGTCTCTAACTAACGTGCTGATTGACATAACCACAGCCACTGCTGATACGAAAAGTAACATGTTCTGAGCCGAAAAGAATAAATTTCGCAAAAAGTAACAAAATTAACAATAAACACAACAAACCAATGAACAAATCGATTGCTTTAGTTATGTAGCTATAAATATTGATCACAATTTGTTATTAAAATTAATAACAAATATCAAAGTTTGTGAACCAGTGGCAGTTTCAGGAGAAATTGAGATGCTAAGTGGGCTGTGTTGGGGATGCAAAGAGCTGGTAAAAGTGATATTTTTATAACTTTAAATTCATTTCTTATTTTAAATCTTTCATCCCACATTTCTAGGAGGAGCGGGGTGCAACTGCCTCTGTGCTAGCTTAAATTTAGATGGCAATTCAAAATTTAATCACGTAGGGTGTGACCATTAATGAAGACCCCGTATATAAATTAATATTTTGTTATTTTTCTCCACTTGATAAAAAAAAATTTCGTTGCAAGAAAAACTAGTATTCAAGGTACTCTCCACCAAAGCAAAATAAACTCAGTGATTGATTAACAGGAACTTCTGTTGTTTCAGTTATTGATATTTCCTTTGGTGCAACAATACAATGATGCAATGTGCTCTACCCCATTACAACCAGTGCTACAACATCGCCATGAGTTTCTCGTGCCACGTACTACAACAAGTCCAGCGATTAGTAAGTCAAACCGCAAAGAAAATTCAATTCTTTAACAGCAAATATTCATTTCTAAGCACTATCCCCAAGATTATTATTACAAAATCATTGTTACGCACGCGTAGAAAAACTATCATTTTACCTAATATTTTGTTAATACTAATATTAATTGTTTCGTTGTGTTTTGCAAAAACAATTACACCGCATAGTTTCTAATCCAATTTAAAAACACTCAATAGATTTTAAACAATGAAAGAGAAAGGTTATGTAAAACAAATAGGAACACGACACAAGTTTCAAGTGTCACGCTCGAGTAAACAAAGCAATGTACATTCTTAGAGTGTTAGTACATATATGTATATAGCAAGTTATTGCAATTGCAGTCCGGCGATAATTATGTCAATTACGAAATTCTCATCAATTGAGACCGGGCTGCATGCATACCACAGTGGTATGAAATGCGTACATTCTTAGCAAGTGTTCACATCTGCAGCTGCACAGCAAAACTTCAACGAGCAAATATGCCAGAACACGCAAACTAAAAAAAAAATCTGACAATTCCACACAGTAAGGAATGATTTAAATCTATTTAGTACTCATTCTCGTTGTTGTTAATTATATATTAGCCTTCATAATATCTTGTAATAGCGGTAACAGCAGCGGTATCGTCATTTTTCTTAGATAGTGTTCTGCTATATTTACTCGCTGAAATTTCCTGAGAACGAGAACCTGAACGAGAACGAAAGAATTAAAATTCATATAGGTATATGTGGGAATTCATAACAATCTCCCGAGAACGAGAACGAAAAAGCTTCCGAGAATGAGAACCTTCGCCATGATTTAACTTTCCCGTTTTGGGACGACTGTCTCAACCAATCATCGACGGATATTTAAGAGCAGGTGCATTGAAGCATCAAGCACATGCGGGTTAAAACACTGGCATAAGTAATTTTTTTAGTTTGTTCTCGTTTGTTGTGCATCTGGCTTATATTATAGTTCTCGTTCCCTGTCTTAGTCCAGTTCCCGTTCTCGGGCTGTTGCTTGCTTGCTTGATCTTCAAGCTAACAATTGTGAATGCCTCCTTATATCAAATTATTTAGATACATGTATTCCATCAATCTATCTGTTACATACAGCTGAATTAGTTCATTGACTTGTCAGATCAACAAGCGTGCGAATTGTATATATGGAATGAAAGATACCAAAGAAGAACATAAGTAATTTATTTGTATCGTCTTGGTCGAGAAATTCTATTCACAATTACACTGATTCATATTCTACATTCCTATTGCTTAAAAGTTCCTACAGTCAGTTTCTAAAACAATAATACGTCGTGTCAATGATTAATTAATTAAATGTTATCATTTTGGTCTCCCAAAATCTTGTTTGGCAAAGATGAAACTAGTTATTTGTTGCAGAAACATGTGTAAATCTAAATCTCAAAATATCTTTAATACTAAACTGGACACTTAATACGACAAAATGCGTCTTAAGATTATGGAGACAACTTTCAAATCAGTGATCGGCAACTCTTCTATATATAATACCTAATAATTTTGGATTTTACGCATTTACAAAATAAGCAGATAAAAATTACGAGTATTTTGACTTTTGTCAATTTTATTGTCATTTAAAACATTCATAATACAATAGAGAAATTGTTACATCCTAAACAAAGTATTACCAGTTGCCGATCGCTAATGATGACTGCTAACCGGTAGCTTCGTCTAACCTTTCCATGT
>JARJDU010025740.1:0-11914 GCA_030264695.1 Lissagria laeviuscula | reverse complement strand
AGAAAAATAATATCTTGTTTATATTTGATCCACCCTTGTATGTAATGTTCACTGGAAAAATTACATTAAAGTCAATTTCATGAAATTCTCAAATGAACATTACAATTTAATTGCAATCTATAATATGATTTATTAAATAAACATTTATTTAGTTAATGAATTAAGAATTAGAATAAGACTAATCTAGTACTTGTTTAAATATGATTTACCTTGTCGTCATCGACGCAAGAAATATAGTTAATATTAAGCATAATTTATTATTTAAGCAATTGCTTTTAGTGGAGGTTTATGGTCACAATTAAGTAGAAAAAAAAATGAAAAAAAAATAAAAATAAAAAAAAATCTTGTTGTCTTTATAGTTTAGTTGATGTTGGTGTTGTTGTGCAACCTCAACAACAAACAAAAACAAAATCACAACCAACACAAAACGGGCGTGATTATAAACGAAATGAAACAGCAAAGGCACATTCCGGATCCAAAATTCCTGCTTTCGAAAAAAGTAGGTCGCAAACACCTACGAACAAAACGTGCTTCCTTACAAACTACAGCATACTGTCACAGTTTTCGTTCTTTCTTTCACAGCTGCTTGTTTTCCCTTAATATTTAATTGACTTTGATTTCATATACTTAGATAGATAAGAGAGTTCGGAATCAAAAACATATTGCATTCGGCATTCTCGGCAGGCAAATTTCGGCTTGCTATATGTACACTTAAAACCAATCAAAATGCTCTTGTCACCATGAGTGTCTGTGCCGTGTGATTGTGACGTGTCAGGAATTCTGTCTTTCTAGAATCCTCTGACTTGTATCGAATTCAATAGGGTGGGTGTGATTTACGTAACGTGTGAATGTTGTTACTACAATATAATATTTGCAAGTGTGAAAGTGTCGATTGCAAGTGAAATTTATTATTATATTCTGGTGTATAATATACAGTGTAAAAGTTGATATACTCATGGCGCAATCGCTACAAATGCTTTAAAAACAGAGTTCAACGTCTTGCTCATATAGTAAAGTAATAATACGTTACGCAAATCACTAAAGAAATAAACAATCGTTAATCATCTGTAAGTCGTCTACCAAGTCTACCAATCGTAAATGACAACCCAACCAACTGATTTAGAGTCACGCGCTAATCGACCTAAAGCGATTAATTAATTAATTAAAGAAATGAAATTGTGGAAACTCAATAAACAAAAGTTTCGTCGACAAGAACAAACAAAACAAAACAAAACAAAAAAATTGTGATAAGACACTCGTCTGAATCAGGAAAGTCGAGCGATTTGCGGCAGAGCGGCGGGTAGTTAGATTTACAGCAAAACAACATCGACAATGTACTTTATATATAGATATATATGTACACATATTGATTGACCTGTTTTCTTAATTTGCTCATTGGTCACTTTCATTTTGGACAGTTTTTGCCTCTTCTTACCGGTGGAGTTGACCGGCTTGACACCGTCGTCCTGCTTGTCTTCCGGATGAAATACCACCGTCCATCGATCCAATCGGATCTCTTCGGCATCAATCACGTCCCTGAGGAGATTTAACGGATCCTCGCCGCCCGTATATCCGGGCCCCCAGCGTAACACGCGTGCCAGATCGTTACCTGTTCGGGACACAAATCAGCCAATGGGCATCGACACAAAAAAACACCACCACACGCTTTATATCAAATATGGAAAAATATGTTAATATTAAATTATTAAATCATGAATCGAGAAGAAAAGAGTATATGTATCATGCAAACTATACCAGTGCCCAGTGGTACAATGGCGCACGCCGGCGACGAACACTGCGAGTCTTGTCCAACGTTATCGAGACATTGGAGTACCCAGCCGATGGTGCCATCGCCGCCGCACACCAAAATCTTGTAGTTTTGGATGAAGCGAAACACGTATAGGCCCGGTAACGGGCCACCGTTATCCAGATCAAAAACCTGGTACGGATTCAATAGCTTCCTAAAGCTTGATACCAGCTCTGACCCCTGGCAGCCACCCGACTTGACATTGACGAAGACGAGTAGCGGCTGGACGCCAGCTGGTACCATTGAAGGTTCAATATTTGGCAACAACATAACTAAAATATGAACGATAACAATATTAACAATAAGAAATACTAGTAGAATTTATTTATTCACCTAATAAGTGTTTATCTTCGTGTCGAGACTCGCGTAGCGCATATAACGCTCGCACAGCCTTGTCCGAATCTTCATAGATGATTACCATTGACCCATACTCATAGTAAATGGGTCCAATACTTGAGAACTTGTTCTCTTTGCCTAGTAAATCGGTGAGGATGTTCTCATACTGACGTTCGGAGAGATTAGGTGGCAGATTGCCGACGAAAAGCGCCAGATTGGGTCCGTGCGGATCTTGTTTCAACTGTAGATAGAAACGCATAAGTTCCATCTGTCGTATGCTATCCTTTCCCAACTGTTTCATAATCTCCCAAGGGCGCTCGTTCCATGACAGAACACGTTCGGTAACGCCACGGTCGAGCAACACCTCGCTGCAGCGATAATCCTCGCATTGGTACTCATTGAGATCGAACAGTTTGAGTGCTTCTCTTATCAGGTCCGCCACGGTTGTGCTAGTGTCCACGGGCACGGTGCAGAATGCCTGGGACACTTGCAATTTTCCTGGATAGACGCGCACTTCCCCGCGGTCATTCTCTCCGTCTCTGTGGGCACATAAAAGAAAAAAAGTTAATAGATGCAATTTACCTACTGAATAGATAGATTGTGTTACTTGAATCGCAGGAAAACCGCTGAACGCTTGCCCTCTTTTCGTGTTAAGTTCAAGATGGGCGTCGGATCTTGCAGACGAACCTCGTCCGATGAATACATGTCGGTTAGATGGAAGAAGTTCGGATCCTTGGTGATGTGAAAGGCGCGTAATGCCTGCGTCAGCACCTGCTGTAGCGGCGCTTGCCTTGAAACCACAATGGTCCGGAATATTCGCCGCCTTGCAGAATTGTTGCCATCGTAGACTTTTATCACTTCTGTTGGGATATTAATACTGTAGTACATTTTTAAACATAAATCTGATTTTCTCTTTGTACAAGTGTATTTTATAGACATGACAAGTATCTTGAATGAAATTGTTTAGAGCATTAAAAGCTGTCGTTCGATTGAAAGCTGAATCGTTTGAATGCAGACGCTCTGCGGAAATTTCCGTGTCTACTAAAGGGAATCCAATAAACGGATGAAATCGTGTCATGCCATACATATACTCTATTACTATAACAACTTCACAAGGGCTGAGCAAGGATGAGATCGGATAAGTTGACATCATCGCGCGACAAGCTAAGACATGGTTCATTAACAAAACGAGCATCGTTTGCTGTTCATCATATCTTTGTATGTAATAAACACATGCAGGTACAACCAACTAACCATTGTACCTGCATTCCAACTAAAACAATGACGTGCTGGGAGAACGCAGCTTAGACATGCACATACCTTCATCCCTATCTTCCTTCTCTTTGTTCTGTTTATCGGTGCGGCTTTGTCCATGCGATTGATTCACAGTCGGCGTGTATTCCTCTTGTTCGCGATGCCTGGACGTGTCGCCACTGCTGAACTCTTCCGAAATGCTTCGCGCTGTAACAACATCATACATTACATAGATGATGAGATCTTATAATAGACAATGTTTGCGACACACGCAGGCAGATAACAAACAAAAACGAAAAATCCGGAAGTTAATCGAGGATCATCTCATCAAACCAAATCTCAAACCATCGGCTGTTAGTGCCATAATCAGTAGACTGATTTTTGGTGGACTACAATATAAACTCGCGCAAAATTAGACAACAATACCTCTGCGCCTCTGCGTTTTGTGATTGCTGGAATTATGATAGAGTGGCGCATTGAGGCAAACAAATAGGGACATCACGCCAATTTTCGGCCCCTTTGGCTGGACATCACCGTTGGTAACCGCGTCGACTGCAAAATCATTCCTGATCTTTAAAAGAACGAAAAAGCAATGTCCAAGTAGAGGCGACGGCAACAACCGGAAACTCAGTATTCCGTAAATTGTCTAATCTGCTGAATAATTTGAATACAGTTCTGAATGTTGCAAATAATGTGTTGATACTAACGTGATAATGTCTCCTTACGGCGCACTTGCACACCAATGATGGCTTCCATCGGTACCTCGGTGCGAGGTATACTGACGGCATGTGGTGGCAGATAGATCGGTTCCAGGATACCGAAGGTGCATTCGGTTGGTACGTTGACATGACATGTAGCGTGGCAGGTCATCCCACACCATTCGCACCGATAACCGGATAGACACTCGAACGTCCAACATGTCTTCTTGCAGAGCGCACATTTTGAATTGCTCGGTAGATTGCCTTCGCGCCAGTGGTGCTGATGGTGGACGTACGACAGACTCTTTCCGGGTAGATACGTTGCGTTTTCCTTACAGTCTGCCACTGCAAAATCCTGACAATCGGTGTGCACAAAGTACTCGCATACTAGAAGAGAAAACAAATGTTGTTGTTTTAGTAAAGTTTGTTATTAGAAAATCATTTGGTTAAAAGAATTTTACTCACTTTCACAATGAATGGATTCACTATCGTCTAATCTCTTCCGACATACGTTGCAGAATTTTCGCTTGTGATGGAACGGTTCCGACCAACAATGAGCTACCGGGTTCTGAAAATTTTTAGATTTAGTACGAGATGTCGATTATGTTAATTGTCAGGTTTGGTTTTACCTTGATAAGGCTGGCGGCGATGCTGGAACATGGGGACACTACGGTTTTCAAGCACCGGTCATGCACCACGAAGTTGCAAACTGTAAGAAATGAAAGAAGTGTCAATCAGTGGTTAGTTTCTCTCAGTTGAAATAGTAATATTGACCTAAACAGTGTCCTCACTTTGGATAAAGATAATCCTGCTACTAATGTACCTAATGCCTGGTAAGTGTCTCCAGGCATATATTTGTTTCATTTTGATTTTGATCATTTATTAATATTTGAACAACCGAACTTTATGTAACTTGAAGATTTAGGTTTTTGGAAAACACAATGAACATTCAGTTTGGTACCTAAGTCTAGTTAACACTGGTTACTATCAGTAAGAACCCCCAACAAATGTCCGAGTAGAGTATCGACTAGCTGGTAGAGTAGAGTACTATACTGCAGTTAAGTAGACTCTACTTACCTCCACCACTGCGTTTAAACGCAGCCGACCCGAGTTCAAGCCCCTCCTCACGTATTCACCAAATTCTGAATAAAAAAAGGGCTGAGCGATGGGCTTGCAACCTATCCCCGTAATATGCAAATATATGCTGTAAGACCAGCAAGACCCAGTCGGACGGAGAGAAAGCTAGTAATGGAGGTTAGTGCAATGGGTCCAATCAACGTAGGCTAAGTGCAGTGACCATGGTTACGCTTCCATCTAGCATAACATAACATACCCCCTTCATTGCTCCCACTCTACTATCCTCTTGGGGCTATATTCGTACAATCAACTTGAGCACCTTCGTAAAGGGGCCTTGCTGTCATTTTAGAAATTTGAAGAGCCCCGTGGCTTGAAAGACCCCAAGCGCGTGCCTCTTGCACCTGTGTATAAATCCGCCACTGACTCTACTCGTGTAAACGTCTTTCAAGCAAGTAGCTTGTAGAATTCTCTTCCTCTGTTTCTTATTCTTATGTATTTTGACTAATTTATTTTGCTTGTATTTGAAACCACAAAACATATTGATTTAAAAGTTGATCATGAGCAGGAGCGCATCAAGGTAGGTTGGTGCTGAAATGCATGCAAAAGGAACTACATATTTTGCTGGGGCTTCTAAAGCATTCTGGGATCTTTATATTGGCGCCTGTTGGGCCTAACAATAGAATTTCTTCAGATTCCCGAGATTGACGACGCCTGGGAATCCCTTTGTACCATCGGCACGACGCATCCATGATTTTAAATGTCTGTGGAATTTGTTCCACACACTTTTTTTCTCTGTTTACCTTCTCATAGAGTAGAGTAGAGTCATATTTACTTCTAAATATTGGTCAGTAATTTAAATTTGTTTGAGAATAGAAAAACTACTACCACTATGTCGAAATTCCTGCCACTTTTGCCGAATTTAAGCAGATTCTTGTAAAACAATTTAAAAAAACCAAAAAAAAAAATTACCCAATCTGCCTGAGCAACATTCACAACATTTCAGAACTGGATGAAACAGTAACAAGATGGCATATGACAATAACTGGTTATATCAATTTGTTTGGAAAAAAGAATCTATGAAAGTGGTGCCTCAACCAAAAAACAATTGAACATTTCAACTTTTTCTTAAAATCAATCATTCTTTTTAATCCATGCATTTTTAGCTGCAATTTTTGCAGAAAATGTATAGATACCAACTATGTACTGTCATTTCCAGGTAAATCCAATAATAATCCTTGAAGTCAATCTGAATCCAAAATGTCTGTGACGAAATTGAATCTAGAATGAACGCGACCAACCGACACACACGAAGAAGCATCGAGAGCGACAGACGTCGTCGTATCGTATTGATCCGAAGAGCGGGGCATCGCCACGGAACGTAACGCACACAGACTCTCACGCACAGCAGGCTGCTCGTCCTTGCACGCAGGACCTCTGCTCTTGCTAGCCGTGCATTTTCCACCAAAAACATTCATAAACACCTAGCATATATTTTATTCTATAAGTTACTTAAACTTCTGATTTTTGAATCTACACCTGTGCAACGTGCATGGTACTGCATTATTAATTGGAAGAGAATTAATTGCCTGTAGCTAATAGATGCGAATAATTAGGTATAGCCAGCGGCGTATATGCGATGGCGTTAATGAGCGACATCATTACGGTCGCGTGAAGTTTCAGGGAGAAACTTGCGACATGCCACCAGAGTGGCGCAACTGCAGGTAGGGCCGAGGTTTCCGCAATTAAGCGCGGGAGCGTTGAGTTGCTAAAAGTAGACTATTTTGAAAATGTTTGCTTAAAATAAACGGCGAGTGTTGTTAAAATAAACAAGCGACTCGCGGATGCCAGCGGGAGTAGGAAGAGATACCACTGCTTTTGAATGACACAGAAGAGACTATGAAGAGGCTGAGAAACTGAAGGACACTCTTAGCTCTCCTTTCTCATATGCTTTGTATCATACTCGGAACAACAGTTTATTTTCTTACAATTTTTAGCATTGCTTAACCTAACCTAACCTAATATTGCAACGATTGAAATAATAACATTAAAATGTAATTAGCAAGTAAATGTCAGTGATTGGTAGAAGAAACATGTTTTGATTGGATTCCAGGACAGAAACTGTATAGTCATAGTATTCACGTCGCGGGGAGGCCAAAAATAGATACGCTCGTCACTTTTATCTCCCAATATCCCAAAACATGTTACAACAATCCGTTCTATTTTTAACAAAGATTCTTTATCTATACATGCAGCGAGCGCCTAGCCTAGTAAGCTGCCACCATGCGACGCTATTCAACAGGCAGGACGACGAAAATCTGCGAGAGCAAAAATACCAAGCATCAGCGCAAATAAACAGCGCCAAGTGTGCTATTACGACACTGCGCGCACGCCGAGAGTACGTTAAACCGTGTGTAACACAATAGTGCATGCAGGCATGTGTTCAACATGTGCATCGGGAAGTTCTCGCAACTTGTCATTCTCTAAAACCATCATTTGCATTAAAAAAATAACGGTAAAAACGAAACCTCTGACTTTACAAAATGCCTGCATACTTCTACTATGCTAATTCTATTCAAAGGTATGAGATAATCAGATAATAGTTGTCCCTTTCAAAAATCTGCCCGACTCTCAGCATAATGTGCGCTGCAGATTATGTTTAATCAGCAGTGTCCAATATTTAACAAGGTGAAATATGCTCTCGGGGTCGTTCATATACGCCCGACGCTTCCACTGCCTCTAGGCAACGTCATTCCCATGACGTCAACGTGCGACACACGTGCAAACAGCATACACGGCCCCATCTACATTTGTTTCCGTCGCTACCGCCATCAACCGACCCGGGCCCAATCTGTCGGTGTGTGCACGTGTGCGATGGCGCTGTATACGCGCGCGCCTGTTTGACCCAATTCCACAACGCTAACAACACATACACAAATGCAGACGCGCCTCGACGCCTGTCGCGCTTCGTCTTCATCATCATACATTTTTCATGCTCCCGCGATGCCGCCGCTCTTTGTTCCCGAAATGTGGCAGCGCGCGTTTCGGAGATGCCGGCATTCAGCCGGCAGGCATTCATGCTTCTGAAAGAAAGGACGACTCAAAAGGATGGATGGCATGCGTACAGGGGGAGAGATAAGCGTCTTGCGATAGACACACACAACATACCAAACCGTTACCGAGTGACGTCACTTGATGGGAAAGCTTTGCATGTCAATGCAACCTAAGGTCAACATCGTTTTATGGCGAAAGAATCGCCAGCATGAATGTGTAATTCATTGGCTGGAATGGTTCGAAACGCCTGCGGAAGCAGGAATCTACTAGGAACTCACACGCATGCATCAGCACGCGACACACTCAATAGTCGCACGTGCAACGATGGGCGGTAGATAGAAGCAGGAATGCTATTTTTAGCGTTGCGAAAAGGTCATGGATAGTGTTCGATAGTTCCGGCTATATTTAACGGTAATGAAATAACAATGTCTGCCGAAAATCCACAACTTCTTACTCTTTCCCTCTTTTTTTGGTTATAACAAGCAAAATTAACGAGCTAGAGAGAGTTCTTGCTCGCTAGGATATTTATTGACAAAAAGGCTATCACACAATTTGTTTGAAGCCCCTAGTAACGGGGCTCTAAACGGACAATCTATTTGAGACCCCTAGGCGCATAATCAGTTTTTGCAGCCACTTTTGGAATTTGAAGACCCTAGGCGTACGTCTTCTACGCCTGCGCATAAATTCCCAACTGATCAGATCAAGCTGACTGCAATAACTTGTTGACACAGTTAAGTAATCCAAAAGCGCGGCAATTGATTCAGATTTACGCGGGTATCCATTTAATAGCTTATTTATAGAAACTTTTGGAGAAACACTAAAGCGCGCCAATATTTGGGACATAAATCAGTGGAGGTAAGTAATCCACATGCGCTCTTAGACATAACAACTTGAAAGATATCTCAAAATTAAGTTTTTGATTTCTATAAGATAATATACAAACTCATTTAATCAAAGAGCATGATGTAAAAATAATAACGTAAACATTGGTTGCTAAACGTTAGTAGCTAAGTAATATCCTACTTACTTAACTTAAGTAACAACGTAAATTCATTATTGTGATTTTGAGATAATAATTCTTCTATGAAAATTCACTTATGTGAATATAGGTGAAGTGACGACCTGACGTCACACGAGAGGCCGAAGACGGCGGCGGCGCGATTCGGCGGACATCGCAACAGCTCGCTGGCCTGTCGTCCCGATGCGTATCAGTGCCTCCGCCGCTGTATCCTAATTGTAGCACTCGCTGCCGGCGGTGGTGGCGGAGGATCGATGGCGCGCGCCTGAACTAGAGATACTCGACCTATCTCCCTCTGAGCGCCGAGTGGCTGCGCGCCGTCTACAAGGGATGCGCACGATCTCGCTCGAGATGAAACGAGACGCGAGAAGATAACGTGATAAGCAAGCATTGGAAAGATGGAGTTTTGCTCAGCTCTGATAGCGCAGAAGCATATGATGAGTTAGTTAAGTAGTTTTAGGTCTTCAACTTATATTATTATTATTATTAAGATACTATGTGAAGAGGAGAGGTAATTAATACCAACCTTCGCAGATGAAGCCCTGCTGAATGAGGCCCCATAGCATGTCGCTGCAGTGGTGGCAGTAGGTCGGTTTGTGGAAGGTCTTCTTGCCGAAACTGTGACCGTGCCCGTGGTGGGCGAGCGGGTGTTCGGCCTGACCGGCGGCGGCCGCCGACGCCATCGCTCCCTCGTCGCGTCGCAGTCGTCGTCGTCACCACCACCGCGAGGAGTCAGAGAGACAGCCAGACCACCGTGTCACCCACCGGTCTCGCCCGTCTCACCAGACGCCAGATTTTTCACCGCGCGACGACGCCGCACACGGGAGGAGCACCACTACAGCGGGCGAGCACGCGCATCGTTCTCTCTGTGTGCCGGTCGTCGCCGTGGTCGTCGTCCTCCTGCCTTCGAATCCTGCCTGCCTGCCTGCTAGGCGAGAGATGAACAACAACAACAACGCTCTGCTCTCTCTGTATCTCGCGCGCTTGCTGAGAGTGCTGCTGAGTGCTGCGTTAACGCTGATTTTCGCTCGCCAATTACATGTCTACGTTATCTCGAATCCGTACGCGCACCGTACCATGTTGCGGCGGCCGTGCTGCTGCGATTTGCTGAATGTCGACGACGGCGGCGGCGGCGGTATTCGACCGACTTACATGCCGATGGCGCATCGCGCGAGCAAAGCCGGCGAGAACGCCACCGTCGAGTTGCCCGCCGAATGCCCACTGCTGACGCGCTCAATGTGATCGAGGCTGACCATTACTGCCGCCCGTCGCCGTCCCTGCCGCCACAGCACCACGCCACCGTGTGCGAGAAGAAAGTCGCTCTTGCTCGGGCTGCTCCACGCACGCACTCGCTGCTAGGCACACTCGCGTTTCACACACACCGCCGCATATGCGAGCGTCGTGCTCGCCGCCTCCGTGCGGGGCAGACGCCGATCGTCTGGGAGCGCGCACCGAGAGATGCGGATGGCACTAGCTCGCGGACGCGGCTTCTTCGAGGCCCGTCTGTGTGGGCCGTGTTTCAGCGTCTCGCTGTGTGCTCCTGCTGGTGCTGCTTCCTGGCCGAGTAGTTGAGCGTACTGCCGCGTCGTCGGCTGCTGCGCTCGCGGACGGCCGTCGCGCGTGTGCTTGTGAGGGCAGTGCAGCAGGATAGGCGGAAAATGCGATTGTGTACGTGTGCGGCTCGATGCTGCCGCCGTCGATGAGCGGATAACGCGCCGCCGCAAGATGGACGCGTGCGGACGGAGACGCGCGACGTCGTTCGTTCGGGTTTCGATCCGCGCTCGCAGCGATGCGCCGGGCATCGCGACGCTGGCAACGCATCTGGCCCGCCCATTTTGACGCGAGACTGGTGGGGCCATCCCGTTGAGTTTTCCTCAACCAGCACAGTTTTCCACCGGCTTTTAGCAGAATCTCAGTATAGAAAAGCGGAACGGGCGCATTTGTGATATCAATAAATAAATAATTAACAGAATTAAGCTTTGCTAATATATTTATAAACAATCATGATATATTGTTGAATAATTTTACATAAATCTTATAAAATGAATTATAAATAATACTATAGCATGTCATAAATGCAACCAAACTTATGGAATATGGAAATCATTGCAATGTACATTCTTTGCCTCTCTATTTATTATATTTATATTATTCTTATCAGTGCAGGATGTAGGAAATATTACATTAAGTTATAATAATAATCGAACATGATCATTGACTTAAATATTTAAGTAGCAAAAAACCACAAAACCACGAAAATAATTATTAAGTATATAGATTCATTCATCTTTAGAATATTTCTTTCTTTAGCAAATGACCATATTCGACCGATAAATTATTATCTTATTGTAATATATATATAAATATATTGATATATAATATATATCCATAAAACTACAATAATACTAAGAAAATACATAAATCGCCAAATTTTTCGTTTTCGTTTGTGATTGCGTGTTTGTGATTATTCGTGGCTCGCTTGCATTAGTTCCTAGCCAAGTCCATGATCTTCGAAAAATCCTTGCGGTGTTTCCTCCTGGAAAAGAAATGACAGAAATGCATACAATTGGACACACGCATGAATGCAAATGACTATAAGACGTACACAACGTAAAAAGCTAGATGCTAACATGTTAATTGTTGTAACATCTCATTAAATTTAATTATTTTTGT